>OW679199.1:2069015-2282385 GCA_940337035.1 Agriotes lineatus | reverse complement strand
ACATCACAATGGATGTGATTTGCACAGGACCGTCTGGAAAAATTCCTAGCTGAAGCAGTACTTCAAATGCTCTATTGTCGTGCCTCCAGAAGGGCAATGAAGAACAACATTTTGAAGCGTTAGTGCTATTGCCTTGTAGGAGGTATTTTCAGTTATTATTATTATTATTTAAAATTGGCATCTTAAAAAAGCATAGTTAAATGTGCTTATAATAACATAATTCGGTAATGGGGCCTTGGATTTATTCCAGTTAATCTCTCAAAGAAACAGATAAGTGTTTGGCCGAAGAGACTTCAACGCTAAGTCTCGCGTGAAACCTCGCCCCATTTTTCCGTATGTTTGTTATTAGCAAGTGCAGATGCAATGAGATTGTTTAAAGCAGCCTTGGTGAGTCCCACGTTGAGGCCCCACGTAAGTACGCGGTGACAAGAGGGAAATAAATACTTAAGAAACGTGTAATTATCGCCGGCAATGATGGCGTTTGGCGGAAAAGAGGCTCTGCGCCGGCAGGAATACCAATCGTCCTTAATAAGTCCGGCGTATTTTCAGCCACGTCTCGTGCCTGGCACGAAGGCAAACCACATACGTAATTCGTCAGAACCCGAGAGAACCTTTATTTGTATGCATCCGCGCTCCTCGCCGCCGTAAATTGAAGAGAGACGCAGCAGTCGTGACTTCCAAGCGAACATCCTTGCCTTTCACTCAGGATTTCGTTTTGTAATTGTTTGATTTTAAAATGCCTATGCAAATGCTGGCTTGTTTGCTTGTGGCCCAATCGCTTAAAAAATATACAACCCATGGGACCTGTCAAAAACCATTCTTGATAAATGTTGGTGCAGATTATTCCATTTGGGGAAACTAGGAATGTCATGAAAATTAATTATTTGGTGGTTGCAAAACAACTGAGGAATGTAGGAAGAGTACTTTATTACATTGGAGAAATATGTATTTCAAATCGCTTGCAATAGTGTAAGGTCTAATCACAAATATTTACTCAACCCATTTGAATTTCCCACGCTATTTTAGGGAGTTCCCCGAAAATAAAATTTATTTGATATTATTTTGATAGCGATCTCATCAAAACTATAACTTTCCAAATCGGTAAGAACGAAGTTTCCCATTATCCTTTATTAAAAATACAATTGGTTCCAGGGATTTTTGAGGAAAGAAATCGGACCTGAATACACCCGTAACAGGCACCGCGGCGGAATTATTAAATGCACCCAAGGTGGCACTTTCATAAACTCTCTACGCGCAAATGGAATCGTTTGTTATTATATCAAGTGAAACGCTCGCCGCCAGTTTCTTTGTCAACAATGGAAGAAAGTTAAGCGGTACAGTTTCGTAACTAAAAACCAACACGGCTCCACGAAGTGCATGGGCTGAATTTGTATGACAGCAATGAAGATGCATCGATAAAAAATAACAAGCTCGGTGAAGTGCCGAAATAAATTATTTGACTAACAATAATGCGTTGTAACGTATTCAGTTTACCGATTTGAATCGAAAAATACAGCCGGAAATAGCAACCCTCGAACTAAACCCTCCGGTTGTTATATTATAATTACGTAATTCAATTTCGCAACATGTACGTTCTTGTGCAAAACTTAATTCACATTTTTTATGCGTAATTGCCTGATAAAATTGGTTTTTAATACGGAATTAATTTTCTGTAAAAAATGCTTCTACAATAGATATTAGTATAAATAAACAACTAATAATTTCTTCAATGTAAAGTGAGTTTGTTATTTTACCAACGCAAAGAGTAAAAAAATTCAGTTTCCTAAAAATACGAAAAAATCTGTCGCCAAAGTCACGGAAAGAAAATCTAGCTTTGTAGCTGCAGCTTTATCATCATATAAACAATAAAGCAATGGATCTACTCAGTGTGAGATCAGAATAGGTACTTATTAAAAGAATAAATCTTATGCAATCCTAAAATCACAATTTACTGTTTAAAACTAGAGATAAACCAACTTTACTGTTGCTATTTTAAACCCTTCAGAATTTGTAAATAAATAACTTCACCGACAGTGGTATTAGGGCTTTAATGAAAATAAAATACTTTTATGTAGACACTAACTAATTTTTTAACAAAAGAATATAGGTAATCAAATTTTCCCATTTTTTTTAAAAAAGAATTGAAATCGGTTCCACAAAAATAAATAAAACTACAATAAATGACTAGATTTTCAAAACGCATTTTACGTAGTACTACTTAGAATCAATAAAATATTTGTTAAGTTTATTAAAAAGGCAAAATGCAATTAATTAACCATTAGGAAAATGTAAAACCAGTATTTTATCATCCTAATTACTTTTTGCAAATAAAGCTAATATACAAAATTAAAGTGCATTTACCACAAGCTGCGAAACGGTATCTAGTAGGTAGTATAGGATAATCTATAAAATTGTTAACGATTTTGGGTAATTTTTTTTATTGTGGTACTCAGCCAACAGCCGTTAGGCCAATTATAGGCGTCGCTGTACGTTTTATGGGGACTTCCAACCCCACTAACGACTGTCATGATGTTATTATGACATCCAGGACCAACTATTTCCGTGACAGCCGTATCACTAGGCGCCGAGAGAAGCAGCCATGGAACTCCCATCCAAGTTCTGACCAGAAAGAGCGTCGCTTAACTCTACTGCTCGAACGTGGACGCTTGTTCAAGCTACACCACCCGGGACCCTATGCATCTGTAATATCTACATTTTTTTATTCCATGAAATTATGCACTAAAAACATGTTAAAAAAATGTCTACCAACAAATTGTCGACGTTGTACATATTTAACGGCTTTATAATATTACTGAGACGACATTTTTTCACAAGACAACGTCTACAAAATTTTTGAAAAGATACGCCGAAAGTTTGGGAGTTACTTAAATGACTGATGAAAATAAATAGGAAAACCATCTTTGTGTTTTCGAATTTTAGGAAAAGCATAATTGTAGGTACAGTTAACGATGAAATAAATGCTATTTCTTATTGAAAATATAAGTAAATGATAACTATTAGTAATTGTGGAAGGCAAGGCATTAATACTAACTTGTTTTCTATAAAAGTCGTCATGTCACCCTCTGCATCCTTAAATAAAAAGAAATTATTATTGGAGGGAACAGTAAAAATGTACATTTTATTATTATGTCACGAATTATTTAGATTATTCAATAACAGCATCAGGGATTGTTACGGAAGAAATCTTACGTTATGTTTCATAAGGAATTATTTCTAGAAAAACAGTGAAGCACCAACAATTACCCCTTAAGTATTCAGTGATTTTCAACTTGGGGTACGCGCCAGAGTTTTTGGGTACTAAACGCTTTGTATTGTATTTTACTATTTTTATTTTCTATCTCTTTCATTTGATTACTCTATGCCCTAGAAATTTATTTATGAAGATGCAAATTAAATATTGCGAAATTATGATGTTGGGGTTCATAGTAAAACACTAAGTCATATCTGAGGATAACGAAAGGTTGAATACTATTGGTCTAAAGCAGTAGTAGCACTGTAAATACTCGAAAAATCAAAACAAAATCGCGGTATGGTTATCATTCTAAAATCATATTTTATTGCAGTGAACGGATGCTCCATTTTGCTACTCTGAAAGTTAATGTGCAAATTATGGTAAAAGTAAACTTTATAAAAAAAATGCAATATGAAATGCAAAAAGAGAAATTTGGTCCTTTTTTCCAATTCTAGGAATTAAACCACTTCACTAAAGTGGCACTATTAAATAAAAAAAACAAGGAAAGTATTTTTATGGATTTGCATTTCTTTGTTTACTGCTTGGTTTCACAATGCATTGCGTAACGTAACCGCGAATTAAAATAACTAATAATAAAGCAGAGAACAACGGCAAGTGCGGCCTTTTTCGGAAAGACCCAAGGCTGTCCTAACAATTACATAATTTGCAGCAAAGCTGCGGAGCAACAAACTGAGGATGAGCAAAACAGCTAAAAATTGCTATACACATCACGAAGCCTGCACAATCAGGAATTGTAAAATAGAAAGTTGGTTCGAGTTCGTTAGCACCTCGCAACAACCATGAACGCGCTGCGGTAAAATTTACCTGTAATGGAACTGTATTTCATATTTTTATCCGTTTTTGCCGGGCTTTTCGCTCTGACTCATTTGCTCCGTTACGGGCAACGAATGCAACGGTTACGCGTGAGTTTAATTCCCACGCCCGTTGCAAAAAAGTGGAAATAGATCGATTTTGAGCAACTTTTGAATATAGTCATAGTGTAGTTGCAACGTCTTACCGTGTGACCAGACCTTTGACAGTTAAAACAAACTGCGATTTTCAACAATGCTCATAAATATCGTTCTTATCGGAGCTAATAAACACCTTATATTGCACGTACACGTCTTAAATAATGGCAGAGTAAAATTGCAGTAAACGCAGTAAAAACGAAAGTTTTCATGTAACGGGTACAACGAATTGCTATGTAAACGGTTTTAGCAATGCAGGCTCGTATTTACGATGAGCTAGATTCCCAGCGAACATTTAAAAGGAGTGAAAGGAAAGATGCAGCTAAGTCGAGAACGAGCAGCCTTAGAGGTTTTTCAGGCTCTGCGCTCGCTAATTGAATCTAATAATTTGCGGTCGCTTGTTGCAAAATCCGTCATGCAGTCGAGAAAGTTTCGCAATCCGCGACTTACTTATGCACGAATCATAAACGGCTCATATCGACGTTGTCGCTACGTTTTCTGCGAGTAGAAACTCTAATTGCAGTCCTTAGAGGAAGACCTACGTCTGCGGCAATTACACTTATATTTTGCAATTAATGTTTACGCCAATTACGCTGGTCAGCACGACCGGAACACGCGACCTTGTTAAAAAGTACGTTATTTATTTAAACATTAGCTGGCGTGTTAGCTCTAATAAATAGTAAATAATAACAGGTGAAACGCGCAGGTGGGAAAAGGGCAACTGAACTGAATCGACAGTTTTATCTTTGATTTGATCTGTTTTCGCACATAAATATGGCCAAACAAATAAACTTGAATTGCAAACTTTCCCCGGCCATTTAGTTTAATTAAAATTTGGGGTTTTCAATAAAAAATAAAACTTTCCAAGTCCTTTACAGTAGTTATAGGGAAATCGTTGAGGTTGGATATACAGTCGTTTTCTCTTTAATGACGAGTTTGTCGACAGTTATAATTAGAATTATTGGTAGGAAAGATGGTTTTGTTACAATCTGCAAAATAAAAGCTAGCTTTATTTTATGTCCTATTAGCTTTCATTTTACATTAGGGGGTGTAAAATATGTTTAAGGTTCCATAACTCTGCAACTGAGCAGCTGAGCCAATTAGTATTCAATTAAAATAGTTTTAAATAAATCTGATAATCTATTATCAAATAACGAACCACTTTGTAAAACCTGTCTAAAATGATTTCTATTGTAGATAATTCCACTGATAACTGCTTTATATTAATGTTAAAAGTTCATTTTACATTCGTACTTTATGAGCTATTACATTACTTTAAGTATAACATATTTTTCATAAACTTTACAAATATTTTAACTGAAAAAATCTCAACTTACTTTAATATAATACAGTTTTTCAAGAAACCCATTGACAGAACAAAAATAAATATTACTGATATAAACAATTCAATGCATTATTATAAAGCTTTCTCCAATTGTGATATTTTTCGCACTAAATAAACTCTGCAATGTACACATTTTCCCATTTCGCAGGAAAACTGCGCTCCAGTTGCCTCAAATTATCAATTTTGCCACACCCGTCCCAGCTCCGCGTTACGCCACTGGTTACATCCCTGTTTAAATTCAAATTTCGCAAGATTTTTGAGTCCAGAAAACAAGCACGCCGCCCGCGATCAGTCGTCGATTCGAACGCCCATCTACGAAAGCCCATTATTTTTTCGCGTTTAGAAAATTAATTGCCCATTATATAACAGCTAATTTCCATCTCGGCCGGTTTCTGCTTGACCACATTCGGGAAAGCAGGTAGCAACTCCGCAACAAAGGTGACCTTAAGAAAATGAACGTTTGCTCAGCCACTTAACAGCTGTAAATTTCCAAACTCCATGCAAAAACGACGCACTAAAATAAGGCCCTTACCGGGGGAGGCTCGGAGGAGTAGACCTCAGAGGGTGGGTAGTCGGACTTCATGGGGATGGCGGCGATAGAGTCCGGCTGAGGTTCCTTCTCCATCCCGGAATTGATGTAGCGCTCCAGTTGGCCGAAAAAGTGCACTGGCGTGCCCCGAGAACGAGAACTAAGAAGGGTGGGTCCCTAAATGCGTCGCACTACGGAGATGACCTCTAGGTATTAGAAACGTTGGGCACCGGTCGCTGCGACCGACTGGTACGAACGTCGCTGGCGGTGGGCCTTGTAGCCTCTCATGGTACCCCTTCCATGGGCGGCTGGATGGGTAAGGCATATTTTCCCAAAGACCGACGATGTTTGTTTTTTCGACGACGCAACTTCCTCGAGGTAAATGCAAAGGTTTGCATTAGGCGCACGCTTTTACCGCTGCCAAAGGCCATCTTCTGCACTTTTCCAGGGGAAAGGCGCGTCTGCATCTGCAGAACAAAGAGGATGTCACACGATGTGATGCACTTGTCAGTTGCATACATTTATTTCCACAATTCACATAAGATGCTCGATGATTCATTGATAACTAACCTCAGTTACGAGGTCCAGTGGAAAAATCTGTATGTGCAGCATATTATGAATATGACACACCATACTTCATAATCAAATTCTAGAATTTTTGCTCGATTTTTACTACAGACTGAAAAACAGCAATTTTCAATTTCTATTTTTTGTTGGTGATCAAATCGGTATTGATATATTGTAATGGTTTACTGCCCATAGCAATTCTGATTGCACAATTAACTAAATGAATAAGGTCAACATGAGCACATACTTTACATTAATAAATGCACTTGATGTGAGCAGCAATAACTAATAATTTGAGGGATAAAAGTTAGCATGAAATAAAGCAGGTTTCAGAAGGGTTACGTTCAGTGTTTCAGATATGATTAATGTTCGGAGGGACCAATGCAGTTTAATTTGTAACTGACTGATTTGAGCTTATTTACGTCAGACATAATGTGAATAAAATGATACAGAATGATTTGTTAAGTACAGAAAGAAGATGAGCGTTATGTATTAAAAGTGTAAGCCAGCAAACGGCAAATTAGCTGAAAGGTAAACGAAACAGTGCTAGCAAAATAATGATTGCAATAGAGCAATGAAAAATGGAAGGCAACCGATCGAAAGACAATTAGTGAGACGCTAAAGGAACTCCCACTGTATCAGTGCATTATAAACCAAAGTGATTATAAATCAGAGCAAAGTGTAGTGACATTTATTCCAATAAAAAGACAATTTTAGTAGTTAGGCAAAGACATGACGTCAAAACTGTAGTCCATAAGATCAAACATGTTATCAATCCTAATTTCTTTCATAAAAATTTAAAATCTAGTTGCTAAGTGACGTGACAGTCTTTTGTTAAGGTTACCAAACAAGCTTATAAAATTTGTGGTGGGGCCAGATTGAGCTCCACATTTTATTGCATAAAATATAAAATAAATAAAAACTCTTTTGTAATACCAGTGGTGTGTAAAGTTATTCATCAGTGTACAAGCCATCTGTGGGTATAGTTTTCCAGATGTTAAGAGGTCTAACTGTAGCAGTTTAGTCAGCAGGAAGATACATCCAAGGGCTCATTTCCATAAGGCAGCAGCATCGACCAGCAAGAAGTTTGTTTCCAACATGTAGAGCCGTTCTTTCTGAGTGCCTGTATTCAGAGTAAAGGAGCAGGAAGCCACCATGAAAGTTACCATCGACGTAGCGTCCCTAGAAAACGTATCCCGCCTACAAAGCAGCCCTTTTCAAGGTAATTTCACAGGGAAAGTGTTGGAGTAGGTCTATTTTTTTGGATCTCATCAAGTTCAGACTATCTACGAGGTGTAGCACCAATTGTCCAGGTCCCTCCATTTTTGAGAAATTTAGATAGCGTCCTTTAAATGTGCAAGATGACGCGGCATTTTTCAGTTTTGGCCGGATGCAGAGCAAAAAACGATCGCGCGTAGGTTTCAACTTCACACTAGAAACAAAAAGAGCTTAGCAGTTGCTACTTCACAGTATTAATGGTATTTAACTGATGCTTTATTGCCATTTTGGTGTTTTAAAATTTTACGCTGTTTCTTGCGACCACAGATCATTTTGTTGTGGCAGTCAAATTTAGAGGTTATCTAAACATCAGATGGAAGTTGTGCATTTTCCCTAATAATTGAGAGTATTTGTCATACAACGAGTTATTTGTCCTGGAATGTTCTCCATTTCTGGAGTAATTTACATACATGATACTCCTTTCTTTTCCTAATAATTAACTTTTCATGTAGGTGCTGAATGCCTATCTACTTTTATCATTTTACAGACAAAAATAATTATCTTAAGAAAATGACACGACAGGCGTTACAGAAACTTGCAACTATTTTAGTGTCCGCTTTATATTATTTACATAAATTAAAAAATCTTTGTATCTATTCGCATTTTTTAGCATTTATGAAAATACAGTGTGTCTGACACAAATGAAGATAGCGAACATCTAGCATGTACCAGGAATCTTTCTGCTGATGCCATGTGCGTATGAAGCACGGAAATTATATAATATTGTATTTGCATTTGTTTCTCTATGCTACTAAAAGAGCACATTCTAAATCATTGCATTGCACATTTGAGTCATACACACATGACGCCCGGAAAAGGATCCCTATCTCAAATTGTAGGGTAACGCCAATGATAAGTTTTGCTTAGGAGCAACGAGAGCCGTGCATGGCTTGTGCTGCTTAGCGGTACATTCGTTGAATTGTCTTTTCGTACGCACGAAATACGTTTATTTGCATTGCTCTGCACAAGTTATTTATCGACGTAGATTACTCAATTTTGGCTATATCGATGGGGTCATAACTATACAGGGTGTCATCGAAAGTGAGACCCAAACTTCAAACATAGATAGTTTGGGTAAATACAAGAAATCAATTCTAATAGATTTTTGTGATTTAAAGCATCATAAAGCTGCTATATACGGATCTTTCTTTTACACCATCCTCAAGTTCCCTCTCTTTAAAAATAAGTAAGCAATAAAACAATTCTAATCCACTCGCACTTCTGACTAATAAAAATTTGTAGTAAAAGTTGGCTTTTTATTGTAGAAACTGCTAAATTTCGGTGAATTTGTCATCAACTAACAAACAATAGAGTGATTTATTAGGATTTAAAAAATAATAACAACCAAAGCTAGTAGTAAACAGAAACACTAAAATAACTAAAGTTAAACTATAATAATTGTTCAAAATGACCCCCTTGAACTTCAACGCAAACTTGTACTCTGCGCAAGAATAAATTTCGAACGCTTTCAAAAGCATTAGGATTTGGTTGAATATCTCGACATGCATCCCGAACACGTTGCCACAGTTCCTTTACACTATTAACTTCTCTTCTATAGACAGCGTTTTTAATTGTTCCCCAAATGAAGAAGTCTATTATGTTCAAATCTGGAGAACGAGAACGTCATGCAACTGCACCATCTCTTCCTATCCATTTATTTGAATAATTTTGGTTCAACCGATTTCGTCCCGTTGCATCGAAATGTGTTGGCGCGCCGTCCAACAAGAACTGCATTTTTTGACGTACAGCGAGCGGAACATCCTCCAGATGTTTGGGTAAATGATTTTCTAGGAAATGTAAATAGTTTTCTCCTGATTATCTCGAAGACAAAAGATAATGTACAACTAAATCATTGCCACAAACGCCTAGTTAGTTATACCATGTCTGGAAAAAGTGGCCTCATCAGTAAATAATATGTTCTTTATTAATTCGGCGTCATTTTTGTTTTGTTCTAAAAGCCACTCACAAAACTCTGCCCTTCTAGCATCATCAGCAGGTACCAAAGCCTACACGTGCTGAAGATGATAAGGGTACAGTAGATTTTAATGGAGAGTTCGCCATACTACCTGCCTAGATATACCAACGGATCTAGCTATTTCACTCGTGCTAACCGAAGGATTTTCTGCGACCATCTGAAGAATTTCCTCAGCCGCATCAATTGTTCTAGTTGTTCTATGCCTACCATAGTCCCTGGATTGAGGCTGAACAGTTCCACTCTTGCGAAAACGCTGATGAAGCCTTATAAAGGTATTCGCAGAAGGTGGTTGACGATTGGCATAAGTTTTTTGTTAAGGTCGTACCTCTTCACTTGCATGCATATTTGCATATTCTGGATTTGTGAAGAACCTGTTCATCTTCTGTTCGAATATTTACACACAACTGTAGTAGTATTTGTAGACCGTTTTTAAGACTCACTTTAAGTTTAATTTGTAATATGAGACAGCTAACTAAAGCTCAAAAAACGTAACAGCTTCCTAGTTTTCACATAAACAAAACAGTGGGACTTAAAAACTTGAGAATTGTGCACAAGGATCCTCATTAACAGCTGTATGAAGCTTTAAATAACCTGGATAGAGGCTGAAATACTACCAAAGAATTGGTAGAACTAGTGGCGAATGGCTACATAATAGAACTTGGGACAAGGTATATATTATTCTAATTTAACCGTTCCTATTCCTTTTCGTTTACTAGATCTTGTATGGTATTTTTATCCTAGACATACTGTTAACTGTAATTAATAATTAATTCGGTATATATGTACCCTTTCCTCGTGCTCTTAGCCAAGCTTCAGTAAAAATTGACAATTTACATTCTTTTAAGCAACCTATAAATGTTAGTACCTGTCTCTACGAGCAGGAAACACTTCCATATAAAGCCTTAGTCTTACCTAAAAGCCGTTCATTAGCCTTAAGCGACACACTAAAGATAATGAGAAATGACTGGAAGCTTTTAAGTATTACTAAAATGAATGTTAACATTTAGTTATATTTGGTCTAAACCTATTTCAAAAACAACGACACAATCGAATTCACCTTAATACGAGCATAATCGTGAACTCCTCGCCCTCTAGCAGGAAGCTAATTGGAGTGTCCTTAAATTTAGGATTAATTACTTTTGTCCACCTGTTTTTTTCCATCTGATTTCGAAGTACGCTGTATGTACGCCAACAGAGTTCCGGAGAAACCCCAGAAGTAGGACTATTTGTTGAAAGTTTTAATTTGACAATAGTCCAAGAAAAATATAATTCTATAAGCTATTTTTAAGAGAGGTTGAACAATTTAAAACAAAAAATATGAATTTTGAAAAATGTGTCTTGACTACAGCTTATATGCACCGAGAGGAATAGGTGCTATACATATTATTAGACTTGAAATTTCGTTAGTATAGCAAAACAACTAGATAGATAAAAACTAATCGGTGTTATTGGGAGGTCGACTTTTCTTACAACTAGAACAGCGGTTCTCAACCTGTACTAGCAACCATTGCAAGTACTGACAAAGGGTATCCCAAAATCGGTAAAATTCTAATTTTAAGAGACAAGCAATCTAACTTTTTAATAGATCATCATATCATAAAACTTTTAAATACATTTATTTAATAGAAAACTAAGATACATTTCCAAAAATGTAAACTAAATAACTCAAATTAAAAACCTATTCTGAAGATATAATCCAAAACTTGGTATAAAATCCAAAAATTTCAACCAAAAAGAATATATTCAAACTGCTTTTGATTTAACGGGGAGGTTGATGCTGCTTCTCGGAAACAAGTTTATTAATGCTAGATTTAATATTCCCTGCCAATAAAAAATTTAGCTCTGCCTCAACAGTTTTTTATGCATTTTGGTAATTATTTTTTAAGTAAAGTAGGTATGAAGATCCAGTCTCACATATACACATGATTGGGAACAGCATCAGGAACTTGCTGGCTTCTTCTGTTAAATCAGTGTGATTTGCTGAAATTTTGCACTAAAACGCAGGAAAGAATTTTATTTAAAATACTACTTTAGTGCCCCGTCGCTGCCAATCCTATGAAATTATTAAAGTTGTTAAAAAAGGAATTTCTGATCCACAGTAGTCGACAGGAGAGAATGCAGCAGTACAGTGCCGTACTGATAAATAATTTGCAATGATTTTCTCGAACTCCATAAAGCGGATTGGTATCTAAATTCGTTAATTATGTGTAGGGGTGGGCGACATTTAAATTTCGATATCGATATTCGATATCAAAATTATATCGATATTTGTCGATATATTGATATTTGTCAATATATCGATAAATATCCTAAAAATATCAGATATCGATACATATTGATATACGGATATTGAATATATCGATATTCGATATAAAGATCTTCGATATTTGTTAATATATTGTGAAGTTTTTAATTAATAATGTGTCCACGCAGCTAAGGCTGTTGCTATGCGATAATTATCAAACATAAGTATTCCGCTTCATAAACAATTCACTTCTACCCACGCCACGAACCGAAAGTGACGCGCTAAAGGGACGCTAATGAAGCACAATTATAAAACTAACACTTTTAGGTGGCAAATCTGACCTTTGGATGGCTTGTCTGTTGAAAATGGAGCTACCTGCCCTCGCTGGAACTCCCACGATGCTCCTGACCACTCGCCGTTGTACGCTTACAGTCAGTAAGGCTCAAATATGCGCTCAGACCTACCTTGTGATCAGCTGCAACTCTCGGACACTTCTTGAATCGATTTATTTAAATCTGAGGTCATAAATCTGGGGCTCCGCTGCAGTACACGTACGCTGATCGGTTATAAACTCGTACAATACCTAACTTATAAAACTGGTTGGACCTCCGTGATATCCAAATACCACCGCTTCCACTGGACCAATTCGACGCCTCGTATTTATCTGTGCCTAAGCCCAAATAAAGGCAAAACTTGCACAAGTGACCCAGGACACAATCGCTTAATGAAAATATACTTTTAGTTAACTTGGGTGTTTTATTAACACACAGAAATAACCTATTTTGGAGCAGCTTGGCAAAAACACAACCAAATCTCTCGAAGAATCCATCCCAATGGTTTTGTTTACAGTTTGCTTTTTGTTGCATGAAATGCCAAGCCTGCTCTGATTTTAATTTGTTTTTAAACAAAGATAAAACTACTCTAAAAACATCATTCTACCAATTATTTTCATGGCCTATGCTATTTTTTAACAAATCTGAAATTCAAATTACATTTACTGGATATTCTTAAAACTATTATCTATTTTGTTGGTTAAGTTATTAATTAAATTAAATTAAACTAGCAGTCCAGTGAGACAAATGTCTCATTTAACGCGCCTTCAAACCTCGATCGGTTAGGCAACCACCCAGACCTGGTAGGTGTCAAAGTGGTTGCCTAACCGATCGAGGATTTAAGGCGCAGAGGGTCGCAGCTACGTTTGGCGGCCGAACCAGTTTTTATTTAATACGCGTTCTATTTGAAAAACGGTCTTTTTGTGATTTCTCGAAAACCGGAAGTGTCACGTGACTGAAATTCGGTTCCTGACCTGACATGACCATTCCA
Organism: Agriotes lineatus; assembly: GCA_940337035.1. NCBI lineage: Eukaryota > Metazoa > Arthropoda > Insecta > Coleoptera > Elateridae > Agriotes > Agriotes lineatus. The sequence goes on along the minus strand of OW679199.1, from coordinate 2,268,902 downwards.
AACATATAACTTTAATAACTTTTTTCTCTATCTGTTACGGTTTGGCTGCTGAAACAGCGTCCCGGACAAAACAGCGTCCCAGACAGACACGTCTATTAGATAAAGGATTATTATTCGAAATAGAAAGCTACTAAAGTGGGTTCTTAGCAATATCGAATCTATAAATATCGATATTTCATATTTTCATATATCGATATATCGCCCAGCTCTAATTGTGTGTCCGACTTATGTTCGTTTGTGCGTTATTTCGCAAATTTAATTTTTTTACTCCAGGTTCGTATAGAATACTATAGAGTATAGATGATGAAAAAGTAGAATAGCGATGTCTGAAAAACCATCCTTACATCTCGTAAGGAAGAATGACAGACAGATTCAAAAATTATTTTAAACAAAATTTTAAATGCTGTCAATGAGCCCTCCTGGCAATGCGAGGATTACCATTTTCAGCTGGTTTTTCATGGTTTGTTTTCGGTCAATAAGCATCTAAACATCTTTGTCATCACGGACTCCTCAAGAGCGGATCATAGATGTAGAGCATAATATTTTAAAATATTGCTTACATAATTTGCACCTCAATCGCCTACTTTGCATAAACTAAAGTCCCTGATTTCTTTAGATTTTCCACAATGCGAGATTAGAGTAGGATTAGGTGTGACTTCAGCATTAGAGGTCACAATGGATCAATAACAGTTTGTTCTATCTCTGATTATAGGGCCACTACATTTTACTGACCCAATATTTTTTACTCACCCTGTAACATATTGAAAATATATAGAATACAATTGTATGAACAGCGCTGTAGCTGCCAGTGTTTCAATATGTTTAGGAAACAGAACTGTCGTTTCAAAAGCTTAATTTATATTGTGTGTGATTGATGTCATCACTATCAAACATCCTCTTGTATCCATTGTTGAACGTTTTCAGTTCTCCCTTTTCTGAGCAGTTGCAATCTAGTTGGTGGTATTTTTTTTTTCAGACCATCGCTGCGTTTGTTGGCTCTTCGTTGCCACTCGAGGAATTTTTTCATCTATCGGCCATCCCTTATTCTGGTGAGTCCAGCCTACTTTTGATCTTCTGATACGCTCTATGATATCGTCTACTCTAGTTATTCTGTGTATCTCCTCGCTTTTTACACGTTCTGAAAGGCTTAAACCTAACATCGATCTTTTCATTCGCTTTTGCATTACACTTAACTTAGTTGCAGATGTTTTAGCGACAGTTAGGGTTTCTGCGCCGTATGTTAACATTAGTAGCAGACCTTGATTAAACGCCTTCCGCTTCAAGCTCATCGAAACTTCCGATCTTAATATGTCTCTCATTTTTCCATGTGCTGTCCATCATGGAGTGATCAATAATAATTATTCTTTCACTGAGTTTTCCAGTTGACAGGAATGTTTTGGTCGTGCAGGCATAGATTGAAAATTCTTTGAATATTAATATTATATTATAATATCAACCAGTATTTTCCCTCGTATTTTTATCGCTTCGGTAGTTATGCCGTCTTCCCCGGGAACTTTATTATTTTTTATATCCTTGAGGGCATTATAAATATCATCTATAGAGATGACAGGAATATCTCCCGATTCCTTGTTTTCGACTTCAGGTTGGAGATATTCTGATGGATCTAAAGCGGACTGGTTGGTGTATAAGGTTTGGTAAAAATTTTCAACTGTACGCAGTAACTCTGTTGTTTGTGATTTTGCCGATTTAATCCTTTGGTTTGATGATTTCCTTTTTTCTGTTGGAAAATATTCTTCTCATTATTTTAATACTTTCATTTTCTTCCATGGTTTGTATTATTTTTTCACTTATATACTTTCTTATATCTTTCCTTATGGCCTTTTGAAGTTTTCTTGTTAATTTTTCCTGTGATATGTTGGTTAGTATTTTTGTCGCTGTTTAATGCTCTTCTTTGTTCCAATTTTTACTTTTATTTTTGTACTAGGTCTTTGGCCTTTTATACTTGTATCTACCATTAGGTCGTTTAACTTGTAGATGTCGCTTGTTGTTGGTTTGTCCTGTAAGGATATACTCTTCAAACGCTGCTTCATTTTGTGGGGCTGCGCATGCTTTAATTTTTTCTTCGTTATCATTTTGCATAGTTCGTCATTAGCCCGTATTTCAATGACCGCTTTTACCATTCGATGGTCGCCTGCTGTTTCAAGCTTATTTAGTAGCTTGACGTCTTTGAATATGTGCCTTCTTTCTATTATGATATAAGTTATTTCATTTAGGTACTTATTTTCCACCTGGACTTTTCCAGGGCCACCTTCCGTGGCGTTTTTTGTTCATTTGAAATAGATTGTTTGGTAGTAAGGTGTTACTTCGATCATTTCTGCCTGGACTACCAAAATTCCCTTTGGCGTTAAAATCACAAAAAAAAAGTTTAAATTTGTGTGGTTCTCTGTGATAGAATAGATGACCGAATTTAAGGGTTTCAAGGCTTTCACCTCGTCTTCTGACTTCGCTGACTCCGATGATATCCCACTTGATTTCTTTCAATTCATTTTCCACTTCGACCAATTTCCCTTCCGATAGTAAAGTTCTAACGATGGTGTAAAGACAGTATGGTGTGCCAGCGCGCAGCGAGTGAGTGAGATCATTCTGTCTCGCTTCTGCCGGTGACGTCACGTTGGGAGCACGCTTTGGAATTCATATAATAATACCACGCATATTTCAATTTCGTATCGTTTATTTGTTTAATTGACGCAATTAACTGATTTTGATATAATAATTAAACATTAATAGGACAGAGTAACAACAATAGACCTACAAAAATTGCGCTGATGCTTAATACATTGCAATGGCAAGCATTAAACAGCGAATTTGTTTCAATACGGTAATAATAATTTGCTAAATCATAAACAAACAACCACCTAACTACATGACCCAGTTTATCGTTTATAATAGAGATGATCAAAATTATCTTACTAGAAACGTCAAAAATTTTAGATTAGCAATAACTACAAAAACTACCTCTCAGAATAACTTATATTGTAAAGGCTTAAAATTATATAACGAAATGCCAGACAACGCCAAGCAGTTTAAGAAATCATGTTCTAATTATGTTAAAAAATTATGTACAACTTAATCTTACGATGAAATAAAGATCTCTTACTTACAATAATTGATTTTTTATTCAAAATCGATTAAATACAAAAGTGAAACAATATTACTTGGGTATTTAAAAAAATTCAAACTTATAATCAAATAACTAAATTAATTTTTTTATGTAAATTATACTTTTTGCGCATTAGTAAATTTTGACATTTTTTTGTTCATCTTCCGTCTGCAATTATCAAAACTGATTTTTTTATTAAGTTTCCTCAGTCTAATATAGGTCCTAGTACGGACTAAACAATGAATAATTTCATGAGGAAATGTATTACCAAGATTATGTTGAGTGGAAATGCAGTCCGACAACATATCAAAAATGTTTTCCTCTTTTGAAAATGTAGAACCGTGAAATTTTTCACAATGAGGGCTAATTTTATTATATCTTCACTGGGATACATCAAATTACCCCTTGAAAAGTATTCGTCCAATCTGGAGTTTGTGATTGATTTAAAGTATGCGTGTGTACCTACACCTAAAATCAGATCTTTGTATTTCTCATTAAATCCATAAGCCACATAACCAGCTATACATTTTAACCCCTCATTGGTTATTGTGTCGGTAAATGTTGATTTCTCCAGCATATTCAGTAGTTCTAAATATTCCGAAGATGGCTTAAAATCAGACGCGTCAGTAATCTCAGAACAGTCATTGTCATCAACATATTCAGATATAATAAATGTTTGATTGTCAAAGAAGGAAATTTCTTTTTATATTTCACTTCGAATTGGCCCATAATCAACAGCAGTTAACACATTTATAAACCACATTATTGATTCTAAAGGTTGAACCAAACACAATTCTTCAGTTTCCCCAATGTTTTTGTTCGTGGAATGCATCGCCCTTGAGTGTTTGCCCAAAATATACCATCTCAATCTATATTTGAGGTCAATAGATGTTGGGTGGTCATTAGCAGCACGCATAAATGAGAAAAAAATCCAGAATGTCCTGAGGTTTAGACGATATGTTAAAATATATTCGACGTCATGTCGGGGTGCAAATACTCATATAGACGCAGTAAAGAATTATTACTTAATATAAAACCCTTTTGAACTTTAATGATAATAAAATAAAAAAAAATACACCTGTTTTCTTAAGTAAATAAATTATCTAAGCAGGTTAAACGATAAACAAACATAAAAAGCACAAATGAAACGGAATGAACACGACACCCACAATAGCGCAATGATGCAGCTAATGCTTCCAGTTTCAACATGCTCCCAATGTGACGTCACTGCGCAGACCGAACGAAATCTAGTCGCATCCGTAGCACACCATCTGTCTTTACACCATGGTTCTAACGTTGAAGGTTGTAGCTTTCAGAACCATTCATCTGTATAATGTAAAATTCTAAAATGTTTGCTCTATAGCTGTTAGTTCCACAATATACCTATCTTCCTCAAAGGTAAAAGTCTAAGTTAAATGAAAAATATTATTTTTGTCTAACCAATAGTTCTGGAGTTAAAGAAAAAAAACGATCCAGAGCGAATACATTAAAATAAGCATTATGTATAGCAACACCAACAACCTCAGAGGGTCACTAGAAAAGAGATCTACCTAGCTATGAAACAAAAGACACAGGATTCTGTTGACAATTGTATATTTCTTTTTGCCCCTTCCTCATGTCAACGCACTTTTACCATTACTTCTTTGGCGAACTAAAAACCCTGGTAATGAATGTCGAAGATTTGTCTTTGATAATCAAAAGTAAAAAGCGGGTAGAGTCATATCTGGACGATAGACAGGATGGCCTACCTGTATAAAGCTGCATTCTCGCACAATTGATATGATTGTGGTAGCCTTATGCCCACTTCTCGTTTGGACAAATTGGTTCGTTTTTCATCAATTGATTTGAAAAGATTTTGTATGGTGTTGTCATTGGTGTTTCCAGCTATAGCAGTCTTCGTCGGTAAGTATACGATGAGAAGGATTTTCCGAAAACTGTTGCTATAAATTTCCCAGCAGGTGGTTGCGTGTGTGCTATTTGTTGAGGTGAAGAATTTTTATGAACCTGTTGCTTGCATTCCGGGTTTGTTTCTGGGTCCTAGTGATGCACCCAAGTCTCGTACTTGTCACAATTTGTGCCAAAATATCAGAATTCTTTTCCAACGCTTCTAAATGACTGCGAAATTTAGAACCTACCTAAATCATAATATTATAACGATTAGAATATCACAAATAATGAAAAATATTACAATTCATAAAGATTAAAAGGGAACAATTAAAATGATTGCTGCAATTGTACAAATTTTGTGACAGCAACTGTTAAAGTAAATATAATCTTGGAAAGCTTTTTGTGGCGTGATATAATTCATGCTGCAAAATTACAATTATTAAAACTTGAACATTTCGAGGAACAATCTGTCCTCGTTATCAACGAATTAATAATTAAAACTAAAAATAAACAAGGGAAACTTAGCTTCTTACTGGAACTGTTGTTCGACACTGACAGGTGACTACCTAGTTCGTTTATATTTGAAGAGAAATCCTTCAAAAGAGTCCCTACGAGAAGACCTCCATTTCGCAGGGGACTGTGGAATTTCTACGCACTAAAACTCCTTCATGGTTACGGAAACCATCTCAGGACTGCGGCTGCATTTCATCAAGATGATGTCCTCCTTCTTTTACCTTTCCATTGTGTCATTCTTCATCCGCCAGTTGTCGTTGCATTTTTCTTTCGTTGTCTTCCTTTTTCTACCATTTTTTTAAGTTTATTTGTATTGCTTCCCAGTTTTCTTCGGTCTGGATTATTTTGTCGATGAGGTTTCTAGCTCTGATGTGTTCTCCGACTCAAACAGGGTGTACTCTGCTATATAGTGCTGTGAACAGTACCAACATACGTCATTTTCTTTTTTCTTTATTCCATTCAAGTATGCCGCAAAACAACCGTGCTCCGTTAGGACTTGGGTTGTATGGACTGAATTTGTTTATGTTATCTTTCCGTCCAAGTGCGTATGTTCGGTATTAATTTCTTTGTGCACGCCGCCTGCCATTTTGTATGCACCATTATTTTTTAGATATCCTATTTTCCTCTGCAGAGCGTACTTTGGCCCGCTCTTCCACCATTAAGTCTATAGGGACGGCACCGGTTACCACCTGCATTGTCTCAGTGGACATCGTCCAATAAGTACTTCCCACTCAGAGCCAGGCAAATTACATTTAAAGAGTACCGATTACCGCCCAATGAAGTAATTAATTATCAACGATTTCAATTACTCAAACGAAATAGTAATTTAATTATCAATTACTTGGTAATTGTCATTGCACTACATAAATTAAGTTTTCAATCACTTTCAATAGAAATTGTCGTATATTTGTATTTATATAGCTGTATGTTACAGATAGATCAATAAAAAAACCAATTAGGACAGGCTGTGATATGTATTATGTGTTTGGCAGTACTGAAGTGTATTGTCAGTCTATGTCAAATTCGAGATTAGTAGGCTAGGTTTTGCTTGTTGTTTGACACAGACTGACGTAAAACTACGTAGTAGTATATCGTTTAAAACAAGCAAATTTAAATTAATAAATAGTTGTCATAAACCAATATTATCTGCTTAAGCTAGTTTTTATAGAATAGAATAAATTATAATTTTACCGTACTGCACTCTGTAATCTGTACCTACCGCAACCATATTTTTTGCTTCTTACATAATAATTATTAGAAAGCTACAGTGCTACTCAAAACACAACATATGCACAGCCCATCTAAAAACATACGTGTATGTGGCAAATATTTTCTTCTTTGCTCGTACACATTGCAAAATTATAAATTGTACTTATATTATTCCAGGGACACCCAATTCCGATTTGCTTAGCATGTAACGTAATAAGGCCTTGTTTTATTTTTTCCGTTCTGGAGAGTTAATATCCAATGTAGATCGGTAGTTTAGTAAATTGAATTATCAGAAGGTAATTCAATTACTGCGAATAATTTTTCAACTACCACAAGTAATTCAAATACTTTTAGTAATTTAAATACTTTCGAGTAATTTAATTACTCAAAAGTAATTGAGTAATTGAATGTAGTCATTAATTATCTTCAAAAAGTAATTGTCAAGTACTTTCTAACAAAAGTCGCAATTACTAATCACGATCACCGTGTTTTGAAAAGTAATTCAGTTCTAAGACATATCAACAGAAAAGAATGTAATTAGTAATTTAATTACAAAGTAATTTGAATTGTGCAGGGTGGTGAAATGTCCAATAGAGAGCATGAATTAAAAACATTCTACATTCTTGCAGGCACTAAATTTTCCGATTGAATTCACCTAGCGTTATGTAGCTTTAGGGTGACCAGAATTCAATTTGGGAAATACAGAATAGAATAGAAAACAAAAAGTAAGAACATGAAAACAATGTTTTTATAGTTACCGGGTGTAACTGAAATACTAGTCCATATCGTAATGATGATTTTTATGTCACAAATTGAACAAAAGAGTTAATATTAGCATAGGTTCAATTCTGAACCCCGCTGAAGGGGGAGGGGGGGGGTCAAAATCAGGTTTAGTCATTTTACAAAGGACATTCAAATGAAAATTGACAAATTGAAAACCAGTAGAAAGCTTATTTATGAAATGTTATTAATCTTTATGCATTGCTTTACGAGATTAAAATTAGCAACCCATATAAACGCTTTTATTAGAACTCTATAACAACAATTTTGTTAAAAAATGTATTGGAAAGCCTGTTTTACTTAAAAACTTTTTATCTCTGTTTAGTGTCTTCTCAAAACCAATAGATTTTTTTGCAAAAATAAAATACCTTATGGGTTGCAAATTTCAACACCTTAAAGCCATACATGAAATTTAAAAAAATCCTAAATAAGTCTTTTATTTGTAGAAGAGATCTGCCAATTTTCATTTGAATACCATTTCACAGTCTTCAGTAAGATAATAAAAACCAATTTTAATCCCTCTCTAATATCGCCGTAAAAGTTGAGAATTGAACCTACGTTTATATAAACTTTCGACAATTTGTAAAATCTGCCATTAAATAAGACCAAGCATTTCAGTTACACCCTGTATATGCAGTGCCTGCCAACAATGCGCGGGGGTGGAAGATGTTTCTAAAAGTATGAGTGTTACCTAACATTTGGTTACTTAAAAGTTGTAGGTATCTATACTAAAATCCTGCACATTAGTAAAATGTTTTTATTGTACATGGTGGCTCACAAAAGTATGGAGAACCAAACTTAGTCTATTTATATAGAATGTCCTAGAGTTAATTACACTATAGAGTTGTATACTTGTATAGGTGTAAAGTTAATGGTTTTTGGAGATAATCACGCTTATATAAAAAACGACTCAATTTTACACGACTTCTCTGAGTAACCGAAAACAATTGATTAAGAAAGAAACGCTACCAAAAATTCTGTTTCTTGTGAATTACCTTACGAATGAGAAATAGTGCCTCTGAGCATTAATGCTATGTAGAGTCCCCAACATTTTCAAACATAATAATTTCGAATTTTTTACTCTATATTTTTGAAAACCCCTTCTAATGAACTTTCTTCTGATATCGTATCTCATATAACACTAATTTATACTGTTTATTGTATTATGTATATGCGACTTAGAGCATAAACATAAATTTTAGTCTCTTTTAAGATACTTTATTTAAAGAAATAACAAATAAACGCCTTTAAAATGACAAATTAAACACTTGAATTCTCCAAACAACAAAAACATGAGCAAAAAAATCACCTATTATTGAGTTAAGAGATAAGAGTCAGAAAGAAACGAGAAATACAGAGGTAAATTACATCTAATATCAAATTAAATCAGCTTAAAAATAAAACGAATACACAAAAATCATATACTTCTTCTTCTTCTGGTTTCTCTTCTATCGAAGGTTGGAAACCATCATGGCTATTCGGACTTTATTGACGGCGGTTCTAAACAATTCTGCACTGCTGCATCTAAACCACTCTCTTAAGTTTCTAAGCCAGGATAATCTACGCCTACCCACACGTCGCTTTCCTCGAATTCTACCTCGTATTATTAATTGCAGCAATGCGTATTTTTGTCCTCTCATTACATGTCCCAGATATTCAAGTTTCCTTTTTTTGATGGTTATCAGGATTTCTGGTTCATTTTCCACCCTTCTAGTGACCTCTATATTTGATACTCTTTCCGTCCATGATATTCGTAGGATACTCCTATAGCACCAAAGCTCGAAGGCAGCCAGTTTATTTAGATGTACTTGCTTTAATGTTCAAGCCTCTAAGCCGTGTAGGAGAGTGGAAAACACATAGCACCGGGGCATTCTCAGACGAAGTTTCTGGCCAATATTGTTTGTTTGACAAACGATGTGCGTGCCACCTCAATACGTGTTTTTATCTCTTTGGTTTGATCTATGCTTGATGTTATCCAGGCTCCCAGATACTTGTATGCTCTCACTCTTTCTATGTCGGTATTTTCAATGTTCAGTTGGGTGTTTCCAATTATAGATTTAGTAATAACCATATATTTGGTTTTATTTAAATTAATTCTGAGCCCATATTCATTGCAGTTTGTATTAAGGCGTTGCATTACGTTCTGCAGGTCATTGATATTGTCTGTTATTGCCGTATCATTTGCAAAACGTAAGTTGTTGAGAATGTCTCCATTTATAGATATACCTTCCTTGGAATCTGATAAAGTTTGTTGAAATATTGCTTCGCTGAAGACATTAAAGAATAGCGGAGACAGCACGCACCCCTGACGGACTCCTCGCTGAATTTCAATGTTCTCGGTAAATTGATTGTCAACTTTGACTTTAGCTATCTGATTTCAATCTAGACCAGAGATAATTTCTATATTGCTGCTGTCTATACCGTTGCTGTTTAGGATCTCCATTAATTTGATGTGTTGGACTTTGTCAAATGCCTTTGCAAAGTCTACAAAGCACAAATAGGTGTCGTGAGTCATGTCAAGGCATCTCTGAGTTAGCACATTTAAACCAATAGGGCCTCCCTCGTGCTCATACCATTCCTAAATCGAAACTGTGTGTCACTTATCTCATTTTCCAGAGTTTTTACAATTCTGCCATATATAATTTTCAAGAACACTTTAAGCGTGTGACTCATTAAAGCAATGGTTCTGTGATCGGAACAAGTTGTTGCGTGAGGTTTTTTGGGGATCGCCGCAAAGGTTGATTGAAGCCACTGTTTGGGGATTGTGCCCGTCTGATAGATTTGATTGAAAAGTCCAACCAAAACGTCGATACAATCCTCATCAATGAGCCTTATTAGTTCGATGGGTACTTCATCCGGCCCTACTGCTTTACCATTTTTTGTATTTTTTATATCATAGATTACCTCTCGTCGTAATATTGGTGGTCCTGTGTCTTCTGTTTTTTGTACTAATAACTCCACTCTATCATCACTAAATAATTGCTGAATGTATTTTGGTCCATTGTGATAACTTCTCTTTTATTTCACTAATCACATTACCTTGGTCGTCTTTGAGAATATTCGAAGATGCATTATTTCGAATTCCCATCATTTCCCTTATCTTTTTGTGTACGTTGAAGCTATCATATTTTTTATTCAGGTCCTCTATCTCTTTGCATCTCTCAGAGAGCCAACTTTCTTTTGATTCCCTAATTTTTTTCTGATATTTATGTGTATTTATCTATACTTATTTTTGTCTCTTTCTTTATGTTGTCTTCTTTCTTCTATGAGTTCTAGAAGTTCTGTTGTCATCCAGGGTTTTCTTTTTTCTCTAAGTGGCTGTCGCTTTTCTTTTCCAATTTCTGTTGGAGTTTCACTAATCTTTCTTAGTTTTTCATTTATTTTTATTTTTGTTTCTGTATATGTGTTATCCTCTTTGAGCATTCTTGGATCCATAATTTTCTTTACGATATCACTTTACATACCTTTACATTCCTAATTACATTAAATTTCGAAATATTTCTCCTTGTTGCTTTATACGATTGAACCTAAAAACAAACTAAATTAGCAGTTTTACTTTTTATTATTAAAACATTGCATTCGAAATAAAATCCTGCTATTATTTAAAAAAAATCGAATAGAGAGAGACAGATGATACGCACGCGCTGTGAGCGAAATTTGCGGAGATTATATAAAACGTATTTTATTTTCATTGCTATAACTGACTTACAGTTATGTTAATTTTAGACATTACAGAATTAGTGTAACCCGGGGAAATTAACAAAAACCCGGAGCCCGGAGACGCGGTGTAGAAACTCTGAGATTCCGGGTGAAACCCTGAGTGGTGGTCACCCTATGTAACTATACACTTATAGTTATCTAGTATTAAGTACTAATATAGTGCCAAAACCTAATACATTGCTACTTGAATTTTGATAGTCCAAATATAACTAGATATTTGTTTAATGTAATCGGCAATTAAAACGTCTAACATCAACTATAACACAAGTGCCAAATTGTGGCCAATAATTAATGTTAGCAACTTACGGTATAAACATTTTATTATCTGTTAATGTTTCTTAATTTTTAATCAGTTTGCTTGAAGCACATTCAACAAAAATGTAAAAGCTTCACAGAGATAGTTATCCGAAAATACAGTATGCTTTGAAATAAATCAAAATAAAAACGTTAACACGACGAACACTTAATTTTAATAACCTATATAAACCGTTCAATAGTTATTTGCCAGATAGGAGGCCATGTTAGGGTGATGAATTTCACCCTATAAATATGCTGTCAGTCATTAAGAAAAGTTAGGTTATGCCCATTTTATACAAAATGATAATTTTATGTTAATGTACAAAACGTGGTTGCCAGATTTCGGTTTGGATTTTGTGCCACTTTTATTATCGGTTACGATAAATTTCATGAAAGACAACTTGCTGATTCTGAATACGTGTCATACTTTGTTGAGTAGGCATAACGGTATCATGTCATTTTTTATTGTAATTATAAATTGTATACAATAGTATATTATGTAATGAGTGTATAAAGTAGGCCAGTTTTATTAAAAGGCCGCCGAAACGACTTTTTAAAAAACGTTTATTTTTATTTTACAATGAAATATAACATTGGAAGCACACAGCTAGCCGCTGGGCAATATCTTACATCTAGCTATGATGCGAACACACTGGAACTTATCGACTGACTGGAGCTTAATTAAAAGATGCAAACTACTTGTATATATACTATGTCTAATCAGCTAAGATAAGCGTTATCTCTAAAAGGGAGCCACGTGCGTTCAAGGTTTGCGGACTTGCAGTTTACAAAAAGGAGCTATTATCTCATCAAAGTTGCAAGCTTGCAGTTTACACAAGGGGGCCATTGTCTAGCTACAATGTAACTGGTCATATTACACGAGAATTGTTTAGAACACCAGCGAACGCAGTGACATAACCTTAAATTGTATGTTTGATTTTCAAAACCGGAAAATAGTATTTTTATCATTGTGTGTAAAAGCTAAGGTGGATAATGGACATAGAAGACGGCAAAAATTAAATTCAGTGTACTCCACCAGACATCACAAATGCAGCAAAGGCAGTTTCGTTGGATTTGCTACCAGAACAATCGAGAAAAAACTATGAAATTGTGTACAACAGTTTCAACGAATGGCGGCTAAAAAACAAAACTTCCTCCTTTTCTGAAGATACTGTGCTCGTTTACTTTAAGGAAATAAGTGAAAAATTCAAATCATCAACGTTGTGGACTCACTATTCGATGCTCAAAAGTACTCTCAATATAAAGCATAACGTGAACGTCGAGTCTTACGGGCGAGTACGTGCTCTGCTAAAAAGAAAGGCGGAAGGTTATCAACCAAAAAAGTAGGAGGCATTTAGTGGGGACCAAATTAACAACTTTATTAAGGAAGCGCCAGATGTTAAATATCTCGCAACAAAGGTAACAATTTATTTGCTAATTTATTATTAACTTTAAATAAGACAATGTGTTTACAGGTTGCCTTAATAATGGGGGTGATGGGGGCTTGCCATTCAAATGAACTTTATGCCATGAAAATTGGTGAAGTAAAATTCTTCGATGGTTGCATTCAAGTATTTGTCCCGCACACCAAAACAAAGGTGCCTTGTAACTTTTCCTTCACCGGAAGTTTTTATAATATTGTCAAAAAATATGCAGACCTTCATGTATTGAACACACCATCGGACTAATTTTTTTGTCAATTATCAAAGTGGCAAATGCACTAAACAGATAATTGGCATTAACAAATTTGGAGGAATGGGGAAAGAAATTGCAAATTTTTTGGGGCTACCAAATCCAGAGAAATTTACAGGACACTGTCTTCGAAAATCGTCTGCTACTTTATATGCTGACGCAGGGGCATCCATGACCGGATTAAAACGTCACGGAGGTTGGAGATCGGCTTCTGTGGCCGAAGGGTATATTTCAGACTCAAAACGAAACAAGATGGATACTGCCAAGAAAATTATGAACCAAATTGATCCAAATTTACTTAATAATAATTTTACTTTTCTTAACGATTGTTCTTCTGTTAACATTAATGGTAGTTATAACATTCTTCATGACAACTCACCCATTATAAATAACAGTGGTACTAATCTTAAGGTTTCTAGTGCACCTGCTACTGTCAATCTTACTAATTGCAGTAATTTAACTATTAATTTTGTAAATAAGTAGTAATTTATAAATTATTTATCAATAATTGTAAATTGTTAATTGAATAAATTAAAAATGTAGTAATTTTGTTTTTCTTAATTTACATTTTACTTTGCAAAAATAATAAGAAACAGAAATTTCCAAGAGTCGTAGAAGATGAATCTATATTCCACTAGTGTAATATGAACTAAATAATGTATCTATGGTTACGCATATAATGACAGTATAATTCAACAGTCGTAGATAATAGTATTTAACATTACAAGCCAGGTAAAACAGGTTTTACTGCCGATAGGATTGGGATGACTGGCGAGCCGTTAGGCGAGCCTGTCATATCCTTGAGCCAGTAAAAATGGTTACCTGGCGTGTATTGTTGAATGTTTTATTTGTTCCTCACTTGTAAATAACTAGAAATTTATCATTTATTCAAAATGTCAAACTGACAAGCAACTAAATTAATCAATATGACACATACTAAGGAAGACAACTCTGGCTTTGCACGCTATCATTTATCTATGAGCACGCTTGTAGAATATAACTGGCTAGCCAGTAAAAAATAGGTTTTGGCACTATATTAGTACTTAATACTAGATAACTATAAGTGTATAGTTACATAGGGTGACCACCACTCAAAAATTTACTGGCTAGCCAGTTAAGAAACATTTTCAAGGTGAATACAGTGACTTGATAAATTGATGTTTACAAGTGAGGAACGAATAAAAATATTTAAATATTACAGTTTATGTATTTTTTTCAGTATAAATAACTAGAGCTTTTACAAGCCACTTTAGGCCCATTGCATAACAATCTGTCTCCATTGTCCCTTATTCATGATTTTATTTCTCCAGTCTTCTATTCCTTTCCTTGCTATGTCTTCCATTACTGCCTCCTTCCACCTATTCCTTGCCCCCCCCCCTCATCTAGTTCTTTGCGCTCTGCTCCAATACTATCTTAGTAGCTCTTCCATCTGGCATTCTCCATATATGCCCAAACCATCTTAACCTTTGAGCTTTAATGAAGTCTACTATACTTGGCTCCCCATACTTCTCCTGTACCTCTTCGTTTGTAAGTCTTCTCCAACCATCCTCCGTTCGAGTCCCTCCAAATATTTTTCGCAGCATTTTTCTCTTCCACCTACTTATCATGTCTTGACTGCCACATTCATCGTCCATGTTTCACATGCATACGTAGCTGTGGGTCAAATTACAGTCTTATGAGTCGTAGGTCTGCGTTTAGCGAGATTTGTTTTGAGGACATTATACTAGTTAACGCGCCCGCACATCTCGATGCTATTAACCTTGATTTAATTTCTTGTGTGTAAGTTAAGTTTTCAGAGATTAATGTTCCTAAGGAAGTAAACTCCTTAACTCGTTCTATTCTCAAAACTTAATATTACGGCATTATTATTGATTTCTTCATTTTTTTCACTACTTTTTTGTTAAAGTTGCTGAATATTGTCCAGTGGAAGTTGAAAAATGGATTTTTTTTATATGGCCACAGAAGAAAATGGCAGGGAGTTAAGTCACAAGACCTCGGAGGCCGCACTGTAGACATGTTTTGACTAATAACTCTGTTTTCGTAAAACTCTCCAAGTAAATTTAAATTTTCTTGTGTTGTGTGAAGTCTTGCCCCATCTTATTGAAAGTAACCCTTTTGTAATTCATCGTCACGTAACTCTTCAAAAAACGGCGACAAAATGTCAATACGATATTGTTGTGCATTTAGCAAACCTAAAATTTGAATTATTAAAATAAAATTTAATCGTTTTGCTGCACTTACCTTCAGAAAATACAGGACCTATAACTCTTCTTTTACTAATTGCAGCCCAAACCCCGTTTTTTTGGGGGTGAAGCGGTTCTTCAACATAAAAATTGGGATTTTCAGAGCTCCACATACTCAAATTTTGTGAATTAGTTTAGCCAGATAAATAGAAGTATGCCTCATCAGTAAAGAAAATTTTCTCAAACGCATTGTCGTTATTTTCTAAATTATTGATAAACCAGTTACCGAATTCCAATCTAACCGGAGGATCGTTTGGCAGCAACCGGTAAGGAAGATAATGCAAATTGCTTCTTAATATCCTATGAGATGTTGTATACGAAACATTTAATTGCTGTCCTAAATGGCGAACAGATACGTGTGGTTGTTCTTGCACAATTTGTCTCGCATTGTTAACTACTTCTTCAGTGCGTATGTTTGGTCGACCACTGTCTTGCTTCCGGTGTACATTTCCAGTTTCGCGGAAGTTATGGACCATTCTTGTTAAAGCATCACTATATTGTATAGCTGTCGCGGAAAACTCCTCATTAAATTTCCTAAAGGAGCCTTTAATAAAATAAATCCAATTTTCATCGACTTTATAAATTAATGCTTCCACATTTAAATAAATGCAAATGTAAAGAATATGAGACTGCGAATGAGATTCCTTGTTGGCATGGATGTCGGTGTGCTGGTCTAAACTTCGAGCGGCTTTAAATTTTCATACGAGAAACGTCTTGAGCTTGGTTTACACTGGGGCCGGATCAGCGTTGGGAGTTGCGTGGTTGGATTACGAGAAGATAGCCACTCATTTTCCAAGTCATAAACATGAATTTTGATGTCAAAAACCCCCTATTCCACTTCCATTGTTTCATTGCTAGTATCTGAATCATTATCAGTACCTGATTCTGACTCAGATTCATCCAATGAAATAATGAAAGGTGGAATGTTTTCAAACGAAATATTTCCCATATGTTTCGCCCAGTCTTCCGAAATAGTTTTTTCACAATGATCAGAATAATTTTGCCACATGTCGGAGGTACACTTTGAAAGAGCTTCAAGCCATAAATTCTTAACCTTATCCTTGGATGAAAGCTGAGAATTTATATGCTTGTTGTAGTAAGTTTTACAGAACCCCCATCCCATTTCAATAGGACTGTATTGACAATGGTACGGAGGTAATCTAAGAACCTCATGACCATTCTCTTTCAAAAATTCGTCAGTCACGTAACGTTTGTTATTGTCTTTCCTAATAGGTTGAATTAAACTCCAAAGATGTTTTTTTGTAATTTTGCCCTGAATTTTGACATTGTGTTTAATCAACCAATCCTGCATCTGATCGTTCTTCCAATTAAGTGAGGGTAACTTTTCCAACTGCACCGAATGGTACGGTGCAGTGTCCAAGATTACCACACATTTACCAGGAATTTTATTCAGAGCAGGAAGTAACTGATTAACCACCCAATTTTGAAAAATCTCCCCGTTCATGGTTTTGTGATAATCCCTATCGTTATTAGTTGAAGATAAGAATATATCACACCCTTCCAAAAACCCACATTTAGTTCCCGAATGCAAAACAGTGAAACACTTTCCCTCCGATTTAATTTTAGACGGATTGCTTTTAATTTCAGAATCGTGTACCATTGTCGGACGCTAGATCCATTTTGATCAATCCAGGTTTCGTCTAGGTACACGAATGTTATATTTTCAGTAGAATTTTGGTATTACAAGAATTTTCTCAAATAAGTAATTTTAGATGCAACAACATGTTTCTGTTCACATAGAATTTTACGTCCGTTTACATGTTTGTATTTATAACCCATTGTTTTAGAATATTATATAAAGTCGTTTTCCCCTTATCGAATTCGAAATTTTCACGCACGTCCTTTAATAGTCTAGCCAAAGTAAAGTGCTCATTTTTCAAGTGATAATTCCAAATCTGTCGTTGCAAATCTTCCCGGAATGCAAAATTTTTATAGTATGTATCATTTTTAAGTCGTGGGCCAAAAGGTTTAATTTCAAAATTGTCCTGTCCAATAATACTTCTTATAGTTCTTTCGGACACCTAAAACAGTACAAAGCCCAAAATTAAAGCAACAGTTAAGTTTTATGCATAAATACTTGCATCCCAAATATCAGTAAGCCGGGCAAGAATTTCAGTTTCAGTAAGATCTGGCCTGTCGGTTTTATAATGCCTGTAGGCCTGTGTATTTTCAGTTTTGTGTCACCTTTAATTACTTTTGGCATATTGCTCTAGTATTACAATTTGACAGATAGGTATCTATAACGCTGATGTCCATACATATTATGCCTAGTGGCAAACAAAGTATGAAAGCACTGGAAACATTGCACGTTTAACCTCAAAATATCAAATTAGACACAATCGTCAGCCTCCTGTACATAACAGCTGATTGTGACAAAGTGTCAGAAAGAGATTCTAGGGAGTTTTAATTTTCTTAAACATAAAAACAAAATTCCATGTCTACCTACTTGGCAAATAACTATTGAACGGTTTATAGATTCTTGAAGCCTTTGCATTTTGAATAAAACTGCCTTGTGTATAGATACTAAAAAAAAATTATTTAGTAAACAGTAAAGAGCAATTACTGATATTAAAAGGTAACACTTTTTTCGGCCTTATTTATTTATTTATTTACTGAGACAATTAAAAATATAAACATAAATACAGTGTAAATTAAACCACCGCACAGCTGATTAGTGCCAATGTTTACGTCAACATTTAAACCGCTTTTGCAAAACTACATGCAAAATTGCAATCTAACGGCTTGAAAAATTGCTGGGTCTCGAATTTGCTGATGTTTACTATACTATTGTCCTTGACCATGAAAAACAAGTGCTTGCGAACGCTCTCGACGTGTTCCGTAATTGCAAATAATAAAATGACCACATAATGCAACTGCGAACATTTCGTTGTTTATTACATTGCGTTTGTTTGGTTGTACGTTTCTCTTGTATTTTTAGCTTTGTAACCTCTCAGGGTTGCGTGATAACGCTTAGTAATCTAAAGTATTTACCGTTTTACATAATGGTAAATAGTGCTAGTTGACGCTAGTTATAATATCGCATTAAAATGAATAGGTTCAAAAACATTTACAGTTAATAAATGTAACATTATATAACCACCAAACGAGGAACTAAAATAAAGAGAATTTTAATAATCGTATTTACATTTTGGTACGATGCGGTTCGGAAATGCTTTACGCACACGTATGCTATCATTAAACACTATAAAGTCTTTACTTACACTCCCCCTCTCGTTTCTTTTAAAATAGTATAATCGTAATACATACCTGCATTACTCTTTACTAGTTACGAAAAACAGTGCCCTTCTCCTTTTTAGAAAAGAGGGATAAACTTCAACTTGTTTCTCAAATGTCAGAGCAGGACCGCGCCAGCATCAATGGCCGCCTGTGTGCAGAGCCAAATTTGCCGCCCCAAAATTTACATTTTTGTTGTAAAATATAAATTTTATGTAGTACATACCTAGTTTAACTGTAACAAATCAAATTAATTTAAGTGAAAAACAGAAATTTAAAAAAAGTTTTATTAACAATAAAATTTACAAAAAAAATAGTGGAATAAAATTAATAAAAAAACAACAAAATTTTAGAAAATTATAAAAAGCAACTTTCCTAGCTTTTTTCTCCGCAAATTCTTTAATTACTAATTCTAAATCGATGGAATCCATCGTGTCGCTTTCTATTGCTATTATAGACAGATTATTTAATCTGTTTTGGGACATTGTGGATCGCACATAATTTTTAATAATTTTTAGTTTGGAGAGAGATCTCTCACCAGACGCAACTGAAACTGGTAACGTGAGTAATATTCTAAGAGCTATTGGCATATTTGGAAATGATGCTATGAGCTGATTTTCAAAAATATATTCAAGAATGGACTGGGGCTCTAACTGATGCTTTTCAGCTGAAGTAGGTTTAAGATTTAATTTTAAAGATTTTATCTCTTCAAATAATTCTATTCAATCTACATCTGATTCCTTTCTAGAATCATCAGTTAGATGAAGATGTAAATCTTTACAACATTGTAATAGCTCGTTTTCCGTTAAATCAAACATATTATAGAGAAATCCAAACATAGTATCATATATTGTTATTCCCTCAAATGTGTCTCTTAAAGACGATAAAGTTTGATCTAATATATTAAAATAAACGTTAACTTTATAATCATTTTTTGGATCAATAATTGGTTCATCACTGTGTTCATAATTAAATTGTCTGGGTTTTCTTCGTGGTCTAACAGACTGAACAGCAGGGAAATTAGGTTCAATACCGAGTTCATCCGCAAGTGTATTAGCGTCAGTAAGAACATTATTGAATTCTTCATCTGATCGAAGAGCTAAGAAAAAATCTAACAAATTTTTAAAATGCTCTAAGCAAGTTTTTATATTTATAGTAGGATTTTGCATCATCGTGCTCAAAACATTAATTTTCATTAAAATATTGTAATTACCAAATAATTGTTGAGCACATAAATTTATAACTCTGAATTTTTAATGCCAAAGATTTGGCTTGATGTGAAGCACTGCGGTCTTGTACGGATAAACGATCTTCAATTACTTCTACCAATGCATCATATATTTGCCCAATTTGGTAACGCAGGGGATTCACAGCGTCTATTCTACTAGACCACCGTGTATCACTAAGTGGTTTTAAATTTAAATTTGTTGTGTTTTTTCAGAATTGACCATCTTTTTACCGACGCAGAAAAAAAAACAAATAATTCTTGAACTATATCAAAATAACCAGAAGTCTCAAAAGAAACTTTAGCAGCATCGTTCACTACTAAATTTAATATATGGGCTGTGCACAGCACAAGAAATGCTCGCGGATTTATTTCTAAAATATTTTTTGCAAACCAGTATGTTTGCCGCGCATATTTGCCCTATTATCGTACCCTTGGCCACGCATGTCGTAAATATTTTAATTCAACTTTGAAAGTAAATTCATTAAAAATTCACTTAAACCCACTCCAGTTGAATCATTAATAGGACAAAATTCTATAAAATGCTCGCGTATTTCAATTTTTTTTGAGGACTCATTCAACATTGTAAATCTAAAAATTATAGTCATTTGTTCGATATGACTAATATCCGGTGTACAGTCAAGAATGATAGAATAGTATTTACATTTTCTAATTAAATCCAAAATAGTATTTCTAATTTTGTTACCAATGGCATCTATTATTTCATTCTAAATTTTGTCCCCTAAATAATTTACCATTCGTGTTTCATCTTTTTGTGACTTTTGAGTCCGAAGCACATGTTCTGACATAACAGAATCAAATTTTGAGATCATCTCAACAGCTTTTAAAAAATTACCGTTATTGCTTTCACATAATTTATTAGATTGCCCGCGTAAAGCAAGACACTGTCGTGACAAATATTGTATTATTAAAATTATTCTCTCAATCACAGCATGCCAGTGCTTTGCTTCTGCATTCAACAAACGTAGTTGCGTCTGGTTTACAGTTTGTTCTTTTGATAACAATTTTATAAATTCTAACTGATTTTTAACATTTGCATTGTGAGTATCACTTTTTTCGTGCCTTGAAATCAATAGTGACAAATGCTGCCAGTCAGAAACACCTTCCTTTTGCGAAAAATTGTTTTTAATTTTGCCAAATATTGTACAACAAAAGCAATAAACTGCATTATTTTTTATTGAATAAACTAACCACGGTCTATTAATTTCTTCTCCATTTGGAAGAGAAAGGTAGAAATATTTTTTCGAAAACCTTCGACCATTTTCATTAGTTGGGAAATTAAATTGCGTTACCTGAACAGGCCCTCTTTCTACTAAAATTTTTGTTAATGTTGTTGATATTATCTCAGGCCACTCTCCAGGATCATCTGAGGTTGCTGTGTCCTGCTGCGACTGCTGTGAATCTGATGAGCAGCCAAATTTCTTTAGTTCAGAAAGCCTTGATGAGGATGACGTGCTGGCTTCTTCAGCGTCACCAACTTCTCTTCCCTCTGGTTTTGGAGACTCCGAGTCAGATGAAATCACCTTCTCTTCCCCAGATTCGGAATCTTCCCTCGTAATTTCCATTTCGACTTCTTGGACGCACGGCTCATTAAGTGGCCCGGAAAGAGAACTAGAGCTTGATTCTAATGCTTCCGCTGACACATATTCTGGCTTCAAATATTTTTCTAAAGTATTGGCCAGTTTTTTCTTTTCTTCTTTTTTTGTAGACTTTGTTTTCGATACTGAAAACCCGACAGCCTTTTCGTTTTTCTGTTCTAGAAAAATTATAACAATTTTATTACTTAATACAATTTAAGAATATGTAGGTAACTATCTGTGTATTGATTGATATATGATTGATATGTATGTTGGTACTTACCATATTTATAACTTTTCTTCAACTTTCTTCAAAACACAATCAATAACAAAATTAATTTTCTCTACTCGATCTTCTCTGCAGCCAATTCAAAAATTAAATGACCAAATAATTATCATTGCACCCATATTACCACAGCATTAATGTAAGCATCATCTATAATATAATTTTCCTTAATGTGGGTCCGTGAGGCCGTGGCACGTTCCGGCTTCACAGATGTTTATATTTGTTTAGGTTTTGATTTTCTTATCTTGGCGCTCGGCTCGGAGCTTATCGCGTATCCTATTTCACACGTGCATATTTCTTAAAATCAGCTTTAAAACAATTAGGTACTTACCGACAAAAGAGATCGCCGACACCCCGATCAAAAATAATATAAATACCTACTTCATAAATATGATATGTTTCACAGTCAATAAAAGCCGCCAGCCGCCAGTTTTCTGAAAAGTCACGTTTTGTTGCTTCTGATAAATATCCGGCGTTTTTGTAATCATTGCATAAAGATGCATGGAAAGCGTTCCTTCAAGTTGGCTTCGTTTAACAATTAGCCGCCACGGAATAAAAACTAACTTCGAGAATTTACATAAATAATAATCCATGTAACCATATTATCAGGTGTTCATTTACACAATAAACATTTTTTATACCTATATAGGTACATATTTTTGAACTTCTAAAATTTGTAAAGTAAAATTGTACATTTTTTTTTTTGTAATTTGTATATAATTTTTAAACCTTTTTGGCCGCCCCTGAATTTGACCGCCCGTGTGCGGTGCATACATTGCACGCTGGCTCGGCGCGGCGCTGTGTCAGAGATTACCAGCTGAAATGAAATAACGGACGATTAGATTTTTTTACAATGTTTGTTATAGAACTAGTGCAGTATTGAGCACATAATACGAATGCAAATAGTTTATGTTCGTATATTCGAAGCTCAACAATATTTTCAATATTTGAATTGCGAGACAAACAAATTATTTATACATTTAAATTGAAAAACTCTGTTCTTTTAAAATTGCGAAGTGGCAGAATAAACAATCAATAAAACAGTACCCGATGTACTGTAGCTGGATCTGTACCATATTTTCACCTTGTCTTTGGACAGATCCCTTCTCTTTCATCTTCCCCATCAGACCGATCTTGACTAATTCTTGTTCATTTCAGACCACAGCGACTAGAGTATTTGAAGGCTCACTATTGTCACTGTGCATACTCTACAACTTGCCCTTGCAACTACCCCTTGTCCAAGGAAGCAGGTGAAGACCTCAACCGTCGACTCAGTGGAGAAGATAACTTCGGTGAGGACGGTGGAAGAGGCATCATTTACAGTAAGAAACTGTAAAGTAGAGATATCTTTTTTACCTAGCGATGAAGTATTGTCTCTAAAGACGGAACAATGAAGTCCTTTTGAAATAATTCATCAACGGAAGAGAATGCGAAAGCCAATGGGAAACCATCGCATCAGTATCTCAAGAAAAATGAAAATATTTACTTGGGTGACTGGGAAGTCCAAGAGGGAGAAGGCAGAATTGGACATACATTGGAGGCATGAGGAACGACCGTGGGTCGCGATTGATTGAATAAAAAATGTATACGTCATCCTTGAAAACCTTTACAAGTTAATAACCATAATATCGTTAGAAAACAAGTAGATATCATTATGGTTAACAATAGATACAGAAATATGTGTGATATAAATTCAAATCAAAATCCCATAACAATGGAGATAAGAATAAAACGTAAGAAGCTACTAAGAACAGTTACATAATTCAACAAGGGCAAAATATATGAAGCAACACCAAGAAAGCCGCAGTCAGATTAAGAGAAGAAGAGATAAGTAAGTAAGAAAAGGGGAAAAGAAGAAAACCCGGGATGGTGGAGAAAATGCTGGAACTTCTGGAAAATTAAGCACAAAGGAAAGCATAAAAATCAGAGGAAATACAAACATTTTAAAAACAAAAATTTAAGTTAGGCAAGCTAAAGGAAAATGGTTAAATAAAAGATGCAAACAATTAGTGAAGTCACAGGAACTGGACTATACAATGAAAACAAAAGGTGTGAGAAAAATATATCACAAAACATTTCGAAGATAACCGACCACCAGAATGTAGTAATAATGTTAAATGGGAGGGACCATACATACCAATCTCAGAATTTAACCAAGCAATAAAAGAAACAACGTGTAACACGGTCGTGGGTCAAGATATGACAATCAAAACGTTAACCTGTTTGTTCAATGCAATCCGCAAGTATTCCTGAGGACAGGTTAACATTGTAATGTAGCATGCTGTGAGAATGCTTAATTATTTTCAATTAATATCAAGATATCAAAAGGGTATCATGTGATAACAAGTGTAAGAGAATAACGGGTGGCAGTAAATATTAGCAACCAAGAGGTTGTTGACAAGAGTAAAAAAGTTTCTATAATTTAAAAGAATCTCCGTCAAAATAGTCACATTAAAGGTCTAATAATACCTTTAATTGTGAGGATATAATTGCAATTTGATACGTGTTAGTAAGAATAGCCTTCTGCACGATCAAATACTGACCAAGGGGTCAATATTATTCTTCACATAGTGAGTTGGAGATTTATAGAAGCCATTTCAAGTGGTCATTGGTTTACAAGCCATCAGTTTAGTGAGTGTTTGTGTGTTGGGCATGCTGCAATACCGTTCTAAGAAAATATTAAACGGTCAAGTCTGTCTACAACGAGCTTTTATGGGTCCTCATCATCTACAAGTAGGTGTTTGACGACTTCGATCAGTGTGAAACTGATATTAGAACCACATCGGAAGTACGAGTTCGGCTGTTGAAGGTTAGTGTATTATATTAACAGTTTGGATACGGCAAATTTAGAATTTAAAAAGTGTATTTAGATTTAGAGAATCTTAGAATATTAAGTTTTCTAAATTAATGGTGATTTGAGTACTCGACGGTTTCGATCTTTATAATTAGAAATTTATCATTTTGGGTTTAGTTATTTTTGGAAAAGTATTTAACCTCATTTATTGGAACTTTCATTTAATTAAATAATTTAGACAACTTTAATCTGACTATTAATTTGTAATGTCAATTCAAACGTTTAATACACTATAACAGTTAATTAGATTCAAACTCAAGTACTAAGAGTGTGATTTAAATAATTACATTAATATTTATTTAATTATTCAAAGTACAATTCATTAATACAGTATATATATATATATTTGACATTAACTCATTCAGCTGGGAAGTACAGAGAGTCTCAATTGCTAAATAAGCTGGCTAGCCGAGGTATATTTAAACATGACATAATTTCAAAGTCAATTATGAAAGTATGATATATGTCAATATATGATTCAGTTGAAAGCAACAAGGTAAGTGAGAATTATATACATTATTATTGATATTACTTCTGTGAATTAAGCAAACAGGGTAGATATCACTAGTTTTTATTATACATAAAATCTCCTACAAAAGGGGTGGTGTAATAAAATTGGCGCCCAACGTGGGGCTCGAAAGGAAGTTGTAATAAATTTAGCTCCACAAAGTGAGATACAAAAGATAAACAAATAAGATTGTAAAATAATTGGTATCGATCAACGTGAGGGTTCGAGGCATTTAGAAGAGAAGATACGTATATGAATTTGCGGTCGGGTTTTAGAAAACCAACAAGGAAGTTAAAGAAAATGGATGGACTTCAATTAGAACAGGGTGATAACGTAGTAAATACGGAAGGACGTCAAATGCAAGAAGCTAGTACATTAGTCAGTGCATCAAATGACAGCAATATGATGCGAATGATGCAAGAAATTTTAAATAAAGTATCTACAGTAGAAAACACAAACCAGGAACTTTTAAATAAAGTATCTGCAGTAGAAAACACAAACCAGGAAATTAGATCTGTAGTTGAAGACAGCAATCAAGAGATTGTAAATAAGGTGATTGAGGTGGAAACTGCAATGTCAGAAAAAATCGATACAATTGAAACAAAATTAAAGACGTTCCAAACAGAAAATGGAAATCTTATAAATAAGTTAAGGGTACAATTAGAACGACAATTGGTACAGAAGGTAACACCTATCGAAAAGGAGGTAGATACCATTAGGTCACAAGTAGAAATGAACAAGGATAATATTAAAAATTTTGAAAACAAATTTGACAGTTATCAAGGTAACGTCAAAAATCAAATTCAGTCATTGAATACCGAGGTGAAAGATATAACAAACTGTTTACAAAATAGCTCAAATAGTGGGAATATCAGTTTTAATGGTGGTATAGTTATGCAAGCGAGTCATGAGAGACCAAAGTTTAACGGGAATAGGCAGGTATTACACCCTATTAAGTTTCTAAAGAAATTGGAAAATTATTTTGATACTATGAAGATTGTAAGTAGTAAAAAGTTACAAGTAGCAATAGAATGTTTAGAACATGAGGTAAACCTTTGGGCTGAAAGTCACTGTACTGAATGGGACAACTATGAATCTTTTAAAGTTGATTTTATTAACAAGTTTTGGTCGAGA
Source organism: Agriotes lineatus (assembly GCA_940337035.1). Lineage (NCBI taxonomy): Eukaryota > Metazoa > Arthropoda > Insecta > Coleoptera > Elateridae > Agriotes > Agriotes lineatus. The sequence continues at coordinate 2,242,580 of OW679199.1, read as the reverse complement.
AATATCCAGGAAAAAGCTAGGGCTGAAATTTATATGGCAAGAATGTATAACGGTAGATTTGGAAGTTTTACGAAACACGTGTGGTATTGGATTGCGAGAGTGCAGTATTTAGAACCAAAGATACCTGACGAGATTCTGGTAGAAGCTCTTAGCAAACACTTTCCAATAGACGTACAAACAGCATTAGTAGCTTCGCAAGTGCAAAACGTAGAAGGAATGCTAAAGGTTTTGGAGGGTTTGGAAAATAGACAAACCAATTCAAAATTTGACGTAAGAGAAAAAACGTCAAATTTTCAAACTTCATATCCGTCAAAATTTGGTAATCGCAATGCAAACCAGTTTGAAACAAGAAATAGGATGAACCCAAACAATTACGACCAAAATCAAAATAAAATGTTAAGATTTGACAATAATGTTAGTGGAAGGGAAAATAATAGGAATAGCTATACGATTCAAACAAGGGGTGATTCACCAGTGTCATTTAATGCTAGGGATAGATCACCCAATACATCGCAAAATCAGGAAAACTAAAGGACCCGGTACAATTAGCTCCAATTGTTAAAATTCGGGTTTCAAAGGAGCAACAAGAGCATATAAATTTTGTGAAAAATTATTTTCAACAATATAACAAAATTCAAAAAGTTCATAATGTAGTTGATTTGGCATGTGATGTTTCGGAAAAAGAAAAAGAATTAGTAAATCAGGATTTACCTTATTTAAATGTAGAGATTGAAGGTATTAAGCAAGACTTGTTAATAGATACGGGTAGTTCGGTGAGTGTAATGTCGGAAGAAATGTTCGTAAGAATATTAGAACAAAATAATAAAATACCTATCTTACCATCAGTGGGTTTAACAATTCAAGGTGTCACTGGGGGAATTAGAAAAGTCAAAAAGCAGGCATTAATGTTGGTAAATATGGGAAGTTCAAAACATAAAATAGTATTTTTAATTATTAATCAATTAAATACTACATCCATTTTAGGCATGGATTGGATGTACAAGGTTAAAACTAATTTGAATTTTAACAGTAAGATAATGAAATTTGTAGATGCAGGACAATGTCATGAAGTTTATTTTAAAAATAATTCTAACCAAGATAAAATTGTATCGAATGAATTGAAGTTAATATCAACAGTTAATTTAAATATACAAGATGAAACAAGGTTTGAGATAAAGGAGATACTATTTGAAAACAACAATGAGTTAAGCGAATCATTACAATTACAAAAAGATTTGAATTTAGTTTTGAAGGATCTAAAAGAAACAAATAATGAAACGCAATACATGAATGTTGAAGGAGTGGAGTTTGAAACAGAACCAACTTTAACAATACATCAGTTAAATAAACAATTTAATAAGGAGAAATTATATCCGATACAAGATATATTAGAAGAATATAATGTAATCTTTTCTGATAAGCCAGGCTTATGTAATCGTTTTATTTGTAAATTAAACATTAAGGATGAAACGGTATTTGTACAAAAATCTTATCCAATTCCTTTTGCAAAAAGAACAGCAGTTGAAAAAGAGATAAAAAGAATGTTAGATTTTGGTATCATTGAACATTCAGATTCACCTTATTCTAATCCCATAGTCGTAGTTACAAAAAAGAATGGGTCGGTACGAATTTGTTTGGATGCTAGAAGGTTGAATACTATATTAGTAGAAGATCGAGAATCACCACCATCAATAGATGAATTACTACAGAAATTTAATGGTGTTAAATTTTTATCATCTTTGGATTTAACTTGTGGTTATTGGCAAATCAGATTGCATGAAACGTCTCGAAAATATACAGCATTCTTAGTAAATGGTCGGAGTTATCAATTTAAAGTTTTACCTTTTGGATTGAATGTATCAATTGCTGTATTCAGTAAATGTTTAGATCATGTTTTGGGTCCAGAAGTATTATCGTTTGCAACGGTGTACGTCGATGATATCCTTTTAGCCTCGAAAACATTAGGTGAACATAGAAGTCAATTAGCTTTGGTTTTGGAGAAACTTAGATTAGCAGGTATGACAGTTAATGCTGATAAAACAGATCTATTGATGGATCACATAAAATTTTTAGGATATGTAATTAGTCCTCAAGGTATTAACGTGGATCCTGGTAAAATAAAGACCATTCAAGATTTTAAGCCACCTAAAAGCAAAAAAGAATTACAATCATTTTTGGGAATATGTAATTTTTATAGAAAGTTTGTCTGCAACTATGCTTCGTCTGTAGTTAAACTTACTCATCTATTAAAGAAGAATAATAAATGGAAATGGGGAATGGAGGAGCAAGAAGCTTTTCAACAAATAAAAGAAAGATTTATTAAGATAGTAACTCTTTCACATCCAGATTTCAACAAAACATTTTATATTGCAACTGATGCATCGGGTTGTGCATTAGGAGCACATTTGTTTCAAATAAACGAAGATGGTTCAACAGAAAATGTAATTTTTGCTAGTAGAGCATTACTAGAAGCTGAAAAGAATTATATGACCACTGAGTTAGAACTATTAGCCATAGTGTTTGCTTGCAAAAAATTTAGAACTTATATTTTGGGATATGAAACTATAATTTTAACGGATCATAAAGCTTTAGAATTTTTAAGTAGCTGTAAAGCTTTGAGTGCACGTTTGATGCGATGGAGTATGTATTTGCAAGAATATAAACTCAAAATACAATATTGCAAGAGTAAGGATAATTTAGTAGCTGATTTCTTATCTAGATATGTGTACGGTGATGAAAAGAAATTGAATCCATTACTAGTAGCTTTGACTAGAGAAGTAATGCCAAGAACACAATTACCTAACTTACTTAACAATATAGAAAATGATCAGAACACGGATCAAAATATATTTTGGATAAAGAATGAAATGATAACGAATGAACAGGGAAAGAGTGATGAATTGAAATTAAATTATAAGATTCATGAAAATATATTGTTTAGAAGAAGCAAGAGAAGTGAAGAATGGTGGTTACTATGTATTCCAGAAAAGTTAGAAAGAGAATTGATAAATGAGTATCATCAAATGTATGGACATTTTGGTATCAAGAAATGTACTGCACTATTAAAAGAAACTTGTTATATTACAAATATAGAACGTAAGGTTCAGAAAATATTAAAATACTGTGATTTATGTCAAAGAACTAAAGTAAGCAACAAAAGTCAGAAAACTCTCATGAGGAACATTGAAGCATTACAACCATTACAAATAGTATCTGTAGATTTGTTTGGTCCTTTACCTAGAGGAAAGTATGGAGTTACTTGTATATTTGTAATGAGAGATATATTTACAAAATTTGTTAAACTATATACAATCAAGAAACCAAATACTAAATCATTATTAAATAGAATTTTAAATGATTTTATAATTAATATAGGTAAGCCAGTTATAATTTTATCAGATCATGGATCACAATTTACAAGCAGATTATGGAAAGAAAAACTTAATGAACAGGGGATACAGTACAGGTATTCTGCTATTTATCACCCACAATCAAATCCAGTAGAAAGGATCATGAGAGAATTAGGCAGAATGTTTAGGTGTTATTGTAATATGAAGCATACAAGTTGGCCAAGTTATGTACAACATATAGAAGATTGGTTAAATTGTGTGGAAAGTGATACTACAGGATCAACACCTTATGAATTAATGAAAGGTCATAAACCGACTAGAATCATAGAAAATTTAATCAGATTTCCTGAAAGAATTGACACAACTACAGATCTAAAAATACAGTTAGCACAAGAAGTTTTTTTATCAAAGGCTCAAAGAAGAAAACGAAGACATGATAAGAATGTGGAACGTCCTATAAAATTCATGAGAGGCGATTTAGTATTAGTTCGAAATCACTTACAATCGTCAGTAATAGAAAAAACGATTAAGAAGTTCTTTTTACTATATGAAGGTCCATATGAAGTGGTCAAGGAAGTAGGGGAAAATGCCTATGTTCTAAATTATCCTGGGGAAAATAGGTATAAGTATACCCAAAATGCTTATAATTTAAAGAAGTATTATCATGAGAATAATATCAATAATGTAGTAAATCAGGTTATAGTATATCACAATAATGTAGATAAAAATGTTAATTGGAAAGAAGTTATGTCATGGGGTTACCTTAATAATGATGTAAATACAGAGTAACTTGGTTAACAAGGTTAATTTTAGAATTTTAATATTTTTGAAATGAGTTAAGGTTAATTGTAAATAATTTAAAATAGACAAATATCAATTTTTACATAAAAGCTCGTTAGAGATCTTTTAAATGAAAAAATTGGGGGGAATAAACTGTAATGTAGCATGCTGTGAGAATGCTTAATTATTTTCAATTAATATCAAGATATCAAAAGGGTATCATGTGATAACAAGTGTAAGAGAATAACGGGTGGCAGTAAATATTAGCAACCAAGAGGTTGTTGACAAGAGTAAAAAAGTTTCTATAATTTAAAAGAATCTCCGTCAAAATAGTCACATTAAAGGTCTAATAATACCTTTAATTGTGAGGATATAATTGCAATTTGATACGTGTTAGTAAGAATAGCCTTCTGCACGATCAAATACTGACCAAGGGGTCAATATTATTCTTCACATAGTGAGTTGGAGATTTATAGAAGCCATTTCAAGTGGTCATTGGTTTACAAGCCATCAGTTTAGTGAGTGTTTGTGTGTTGGGCATGCTGCAATACCGTTCTAAGAAAATATCTGTCTACAACGAGCTTTTATGGGTCCTCATCATCTACAAGTAGGTGTTTGACGACTTCGATCAGTGTGAAACTGATATTAGAACCACATCGGAAGTACGAGTTCGGCTGTTGAAGGTTAGTGTATTATATTAACAGTTTGGATACGGCAAATTTAGAATTTAAAAAGTGTATTTAGATTTAGAGAATCTTAGAATATTAAGTTTTCTAAATTAATGGTGATTTGAGTACTCGACGGTTTCGATCTTTATAATTAGAAATTTATCATTTTGGGTTTAGTTATTTTTGGAAAAGTATTTAACCTCATTTATTGGAACTTTCATTTAATTAAATAATTTAGACAACTTTAATCTGACTATTAATTTGTAATGTCAATTCAAACGTTTAATACACTATAACAGTTAATTAGATTCAAACTCAAGTACTAAGAGTGTGATTTAAATAATTACATTAATATTTATTTAATTATTCAAAGTACAATTCATTAATACAGTATATATATATATATATTTGACATTAACTCATTCAGCTGGGAAGTACAGAGAGTCTCAATTGCTAAATAAGCTGGCTAGCCGAGGTATATTTAAACATGACATAATTTCAAAGTCAATTATGAAAGTATGATATATGTCAATATATGATTCAGTTGAAAGCAACAAGGTAAGTGAGAATTATATACATTATTATTGATATTACTTCTGTGAATTAAGCAAACAGGGTAGATATCACTAGTTTTTATTATACATAAAATCTCCTACAAAAGGGGTGGTGTAATAACATCAATATTTATTGCGCCTCATCAAAAACCTAAAATCAGAAAAAATGAAGCCCATAGAACGGTAAGTGTAATAAGTGACGCGGGTAAAATATTTATGGGATTGTTTTCAACAGAACAACGGAAAATATCGCTTCGGAAAAGGTTCCGCTACAATAGAAGCAATATTTGATCTAACAATAGCAGCAGAAAGATATCTAGAAATTAATAAAGATTCAGACGTGGATTACCAGAAAGCATTGGATATACAGCATCAAAAACGTATAGAGATTCTTAGCGAAGTCGAACTAAACGTAAAAGATAAAAATTATATATTATTATATTGGAAACATAAGGGATGGTTGCTGAAGAAGGAAATGCTGAACATAATTGCTATGTCGTCTCGAAATTTACGGACGCAATTACTGGTTTTGGGCCAGTTGCAACTAGGGGTTCCAAGTCCCGGGACCAAAAGTGTTTTCGGGACTAACGAGCTAAATTTCAGGTCCCGGGACTAGTCCCGAAAATCCCGAAAATGGTCCCGAAAAAGAAATTTCCGAATAAAATTTCCAAAGAAAAACAAGTGTTTTAAGTTAAATAAAGTATTTCTGTGCTGATAATTTGTGTTGGGGCTCGTCTACAACTTCATTGCTTTTTTCTGGTACTAAAAATGTCTGTCGCTTTTGCTCTTGTTTGAACTGCAAAGTGCGTGTGTAATCCTTTCGTCAAGCTGCCTCTGATTATGATAATTTTGCAGGAACCCACTTTACATTTCGCCAATTGTTTATTTTCAATATATAAAACTGCTGCCATAGTGACTTCAAATCGTTATTTTTTTAAATGTAGAATGAAGGTAGGTTGCAAATCGGAATTCATTCTAATTGTAACGCTTTAGCAGACAAATAACGAACACACTTAAATCCCAAAAATATAAATTATTCAGCTTCTTTGCACATATATAAATCCAACAAAAAAAAACAGACAAATACATAAATAGAAGAAGATATGCAAATGTGGCTGAAACAACACACAGGTTTAATTCTAACCTACCGAAAACAATACCTCTCCTGCCTTACGCAAAACGCAAATAATGCAGAATGTACAAGAGGCATGAGTAATACGACGGATGCCGGTGAATACCCGTCCTAATTCTCTTATATCGAGTATACGCACGCATGTTGACATGGTCCCGGGACTTCGCCTGGGCTGGCTGTGGTCCCGGGACTCGGTTTTTGTGGTAGAATCCCGGGACTGTCCCGGGACCGGATCCCGGGACTGGAAACCCTAGTTGCAACGCTACCTGGTATATTTATTTAATAATAGCATTAATTAATTTTGCTCTGGGAATAGGCCAGGTCCGCTTTATACTTATACCTTGACTGATTTAAAGAATACCAAATAACAGAAATTACATTTATTCAACACTATGTACATTTCAAAAGTTAATTGTAAAAATAAAACAATATATAAATTTTATTCAAAATCGTAAGCATATAATACAATTTAATTCGGTTCCCGTTATGGCCAGGCCACCCAATTGGCAGGGGCGGTCTCGGCTTTCGACTGTTTGACACTCGCTGGAACTTCCCAGGATGAGTGGCAGAGGTTGGCAGTACTGCGAATGTAAACAAATTTCAGTTCCTTAAATTAACGAAAGCACGATGTTATCAGTGATTTTATTTAATGAAAGCAAATAAGTTTTCAAATACCACCTGGACGGACTTTCTCTTATGAAATGTGACTCGTTGATATCAATAGGTGATGAAAGGCTATCGGGATTGATAACAGATAGATCAAATAACCACGAGGCTTGAAGGTAAGGCTGCCAATATATACAGATATATAATAATAGTTATGTATGGTACAACAATAACAAGGCATTTTATCCATAAAGGGAAAACTTTAGCTCACGAGGCACAGCCAAAAGTGAGATAATTTCCCTGAATGCATAAAATCCCTTTATTCACGTGTGGCATATCAATGTTTTTTTGCAATACCTAAATTTAATTATATAAAATTTTTAAATTGGATAAATCGTTTCAAAAAAATATCATGTTACATGTTTTTGAACTAGTTACCACGGTAGCACGTATTTATTTTGTTAGTTGTTATGGATTATGGACTATTTTATTCACTAGTGAATAAAGTAGCATATTATCCACACTCATCGTTAAAATGTTACTTTATTATAGAAATTTTCGTAGATAAAATACAGCTTTACAAGCAGGTATTGAAAAAAAATACTGCCCTTTACTATTATTTTGAATAGTATATCACGTACCATGAATTTATTGTAAGTGACACTTTTCAGATCGAGAGAACAGTTTAGGAAAGCGTAGAGCCGAGGTTTCATAAGCATTGGAGACTAAGAAATGCGGGACTAGCGGCACGCATTTGACGTTTTGCGGGACATTTTTAATGCAGTATTTGAATGCGGGACTAGTACTACTATTGCGGGACCGTCCCGCACAATCCGGGACGGTTGGCAGCCTTACTTGAAGGTATGTGAATTTTGACCTGGGAGAATCGACTATTTTGCGGGAAATTTTACTGCGGCGCCGAGTTCCGGGCACCGGCTTATAACGACGGCGAAGTTATGGAATTTTGACCTGGAGAAATTAAATATTATGCGTGAAATTTTACTGCGGCGCCGAGTTCCGGACACCTGTTTATAATGGCGGCGAAGCTATGGGGAATTTTCGGGACTCTGAATGATTTACAATATTACAACCCGATCTTAAGTTTGCTTTGTTTCGGATTAATAAATTAGAGACGCTTCGGGAATGGAAATCTAAAATAACACCGTCCGTTCTCAGGTTGGTGTTATTTACAACTACTAAATTGGAAACGCTACGGAACTTTGAATTATTTCAAACTGAATTATTGCAAATTAAATAATTTCAAATCGCGCAGCCCGATCGCAGGTGTGCGCTATTTGAAACGAATAAGCTACATGACTTTGAATAATTTCAAGGTACCGCAGCCCGATCTCGGGTCTGGGTGCGACTTCGTGAAGATGAGCGTGATTGAGGCGACCCGAATTCCAGGCAAGCGTCGATTTAATTTAAACAATTATGAACTTCATAGAGCGGATCGGGAATGTCGTTCAGGGAGCTAGATCTGAATTTTCTGGATAATTCTGGTATAATTCTGGTGCTCGGCTGGGACGAGAACGGGGCCCCCGCAGCCGAGGCCCAGGAATCGGCCGGGATAAGTTCTCGAAATAATTCTAGTGTACTTCTGGTGCCCCAGCTGAGGTAAGAGCGAAGCCCTTCCTTAGCTGGAGCTGCGGGTTCGGCCTGGAGAAGCGGAGTTCGCTTTGCCGGAATAAAATCTCGGAAATTCTCTCTTGTTCGCGGAACAATTTTTGGTTTTATAAGTTGTCAAGTTCCCTTCCCTTGCAAAGCAGTGACGGGAATGCGCGGCAGACGATCTGTCGATTTATCCGCGCATAACGATAGTTGCAGTCTCGAGCGCACGGAAACTTTTCTATTGTTGAAAAATGCGAAAATTTAAATGCCCATAATATTTGATTAGGACTAATTTGCATTTAAAATCGAAACGAAACGTTACACAGAGGTATGAATTCCTTCACTAGTAAAACTTCTTGCTACACGAGTAAATCGAAGCAGACACTAGATAACAAGAATCGAGACGGCGCGTGCAGTGACAGTTTATGTAAGGTGCGATATTGCTTGTCTTTTGGATGCATTTTAGTGGCAAATTAGGTGTTCCGCCGCATAAAGCACTGAAATTCTGTTCCCGTTTTGTTGAGATGTCGTAGAATTTCGCCTAAATCGACCGCCGTCAACTCATCTGCCCGAAACTTGTGTATTATTTCGCTGTAACTCTTGTAGTGAACGGACGTGTTACTTTATACCGATTCTTATATTTATATATACACATATCAAGATCAATCGTAGAAATTGTAGAAATGCCTTCAAATAAATGTGGAGTATGTTCGAATAATCTTAACCCAGATAAAGAGGTCCACTGTGATGAATGTAAGGTATCTATTCATTCTACCTGCTCTGGGCTATCGCGCACCGAGGTGCAATGTGTGCTTGCGAAGGACAGACGTATCGCTTACCAATGTAACAAGTGTAAGAATCAAAAAATGGAAATGCATGAATTAAAACAACTTATCATTGATTTGCGCAAAGAGATCGAAGATTTAAAACAGCACAAAAACATTAGCACTGCGAATTTGACACCGCTAAGCAAGTCTGGAACGGAGGAGATTATTCAAGAAATCGCCGAAAGGCAGCGTCGTGCCAATAACATAATTTTTTTCAACATACCCGAAAGCTCTGCTGATAACCCCCAGTCAGGATCTCAAGAAGATATAACGCACGTTAAGGAGGCTTTAACTCAACTACCGTCAATCGATATTACAAAAATCAGAGCCTTTCGTATAGGCAGGGTTCAGTCGACAAACAAACCACGGCCACTTAAAGTTACATTGAATTCAAGCACCGATGTAATAAATATCTTAAAAAATAAAGCAAAACTTAAAATCAACAACGGTGCCGTATCGGTTGCGACTGACCAGACTCCTATGCAGCGCGAGTTTTTGAGGGATCTACGGATTCAATTGGCAGATAGAATCGCAAAAGGTGAGATTAATCTTACTATACGTTATAACAGAGGTGTGCCGCAAATATGTGATGCAAAAAACTAATATACCGTGAGAACTTAAAATACAGTGAATCTTCTAATTTAAATTTCCATGAAAAAGCGAATTTATTTGCTTTTTATCAAAATGTTCGTGGTTTACGATCTAAAATTGAAAATTTTTATTCATCAGTGTGTGCATTTGAGTTTGACATTATTTGCTTGGCTGAAACGGCTCTTACAAGTGACATAAATAGCAGTGAACTTTTTCCCAATCATTACAACGTATACAGATGTGACCGACAGTACAATATTACCGGTCAACAGTGGGGAGGTGGAGTGCTATTGGCATTGAATAGTAACATTAACGCGGAAATAATTGATACTTCATTTATTGCTAACACTGTACCCACCGTAGACATAGTGGGTTGTAAATGTTTTTTTGCTTTTGGGGCCTTATATGTCTTCGTGGTTTATGTGCCGCCTAGTATTACAGTTTATGATTTTCAAAACTTTATTGAACTTTTTGAACAAAAGTGTATTGACTACGATAAGCTGTTAGTAGTAGGAGATTTTAATGTACCTCACTTTAATAACGAAACCGTTAATGATAGCAAATGTAATATGATGAACACATTTTTAGATATTCTTAATCTGACACAGTATAATCGAATAACAAACTTGCAAGGTAGACTTCTTGACCTTGTTATTGCCAGCATTACTTGTGAAGTATCTCGCGACGCACAGCCCTTGGTTAAAGAGGATACATATCACCCACCTTTACAAATCGTTTTTAACAATAAAACACATGCAGGTATTAAATTTCCTATAAATAAAATACATAAAACCTACAACTTTAATAGAGCGGATTTTCATTCACTGTATAATGCATTACTTACTATTGATTGGTCATCTTTAAAATGTCTGTCCGATGTGAACGCAATGGTTAACGAATTTTATAATGTATTATATTCGTTATTTGATCTACATGTTCCCACATTTCGTTGCAACAGTCGCAAATATCCCAAGTGGTTTACACTGGATATAATTACCAATATTCGGAAAAAGTATAAATACTTCAATAAATATAGGAAATATAGAAAACTGGCTGATAACATAGAATATAAGCGTCTTCGGCGGTTAGTAAAATCTCAAATATCCACAGAGTATAGCAACTATATAAGAAATATTGAGCAATCCGTAACAAATGACGCAAAAAAACTTTTGGTCTTTTATTCGTGATAAAAAAGGGACATCTAGAATTCCAGGTAAAATGCACCGCGATGGCACTGTATTTAATACTCCTGAGGCAATTGTTAATGCTTTTGGAGAATACTTTGCTAGCATTTATACTACTTCTACCTCTTCAACAAAAACTCACTCAGATTCATTCAATAATATTCCCTGTGTTTCCATTAATAACGTTAGTGAGGAAGAAATATTGAAGGCTATTCGTAAATTGAAAAACAAGAAGACCGCTGGCGATGATCAAATACCTAGTTATTTAATAAAGGATTGTGCAGGCGTCTTCGTTACACCTTTGCATATCATCTTGAACTTTTCACTTAAATCCTCTAAATTTCCTGATGTATGGAAAACTGCCCGTATTTGTCCTGTTCATAAAAGTGGTGATCCAGCTGATATTGTCAATTACAGACCCATAAGCATCTTGTCAAATTTTTCCAAGATTTTTGAGGTGATACTGTATGATCGAATATACTCTTCGGTAAAGCAGTACTTGTCTCCGTATCAACACGGTTTTATGCAGCATCGTTCAACTTCTACCAATTTAATCTACTTCACACAATATACGGCCCAAATACTTGATAATCAGGGGCAGGTTGATGTAATATACACCGACTTTTCAAAAGCGTTTGACCGCATCTTGCATTCCATTATAATACAAAAGCTACTTAGTTTTGGGTTTAGCGAATCTCTAATAAGATTTTTTACCTCATACTTGTCAAATCGTGTACAGTATGTAACATACAACAGTTATAAGTCGAAGCTCATTGCTGCTACATCTGGTGTCCCACAAGGTTCCAACTTAGGACCGTTGCTATTTTTATTATTTATCAATGACCTGCCTGAAGTACTTTGTTGTGAGAGGCTTCTATTTGCGGATGATCTGAAAATTTTCTTTTCTGTCGCTACTATTGAGGACTGCCTTTGGTTGCAACAACAAATTAAGAACTTGAACAACTGGTGTGACACCAATAAACTCCAACTTAACATATCGAAGTGCAGAGTAGTCTCATACACCCGTAAATTACAACCATTAGTGTATATGTATGCTATAAATTCAAACTTATTACAACGCAGTGACACCGTTAAGGATCTAGGAGTTCTTTTTGATAATAAATTTAGTTTCGCTGGTCATATAGAGACCGTATATACTTCCGCTCTGAAAATGCTGGGGTTTGTCGTAAGAAACTGCAAATCCTTTACAAATATAGTTGCTTTGAAAACCTTATTCTTTTCTTTAATCAGCTCAAAACTTGAGTATTGTGTTTTAATTTGGTACCCTTTCTATGAATATCAAATAATTAATCTAGAATCAATACAAAGGAAGTTTTTGAAATTCTTAAGCTACAAAGTAGACGGAGTTTACCCAGAAAGAGGTTATTCACAATCATTATTACTGGAACGATTTGATATGATTAGTTTAGAAAGAAGAAGAAAAATAATTAGTCTTACTTATTTATATAATATTCTTCATGCCAAAATCGATTGTCCATTTCTTCTGGAAATGCTTAATTTTCAAGTACCGTCACGTCAAAATAGAAATTTCGTAACATTTTATAATCCAACCCCACGTACTAATTTACTACAAAAATCACCACTTTATAAAATGAGTCAGAACTACAATGACATTTCAAATATGTGCGATATTAATTATTGTAATTTAACTAACATATTAGAATTAGTATAGACAGCTTTTGTTAGTTTAGTAAGGTATAGGTATAGTATTATATTGTATTTCCTTTCAGTTTGTTTCACTATAAGCGAGTGTTTAGTGTTAAAGTTTCGATTATTAATATGTAATACTTTAGTTTATTGTGTAAATTGTCCTATAATTGGATTTTTCTTTCTGTTGGACAATAAACCATTATTATTATTATTATTATTATTATTATTATCGCCCATTTTTTGAACATATTTTACCAATAATAAAGCATCACAGACGACCACCTCTGTCCTGTTAGTTTAAGGCCACTCCCATCCCACTAGCTACCTGCATGCAATCCTTTAAGCCGGTTGTAGGTAGTCAACGAGTTTTATTCTATAATAATATGATGACCATCCTTGTAAGGCCGAACTGAAGAGACGAGAATAAATGGAGTGGTGGTTAAAAATATAAATTACGCCGACAATGTGATAGTAATAGCAGAATTACTCAACACAATCAAAGAAGACAGTGAAAGCGTAAAAACATTAATATCTGGAAAACAAAGACCATGATCTTAGCTGAAAAGCTAATACGGCACAGCCAATATAACTATTTAGGGAATACATATTGAAAAAGGATAGCTAGATATGGCAAAAACGGGCTAGTGGCAGCAGGCTAGTCTGTAGCTAGTGATAGTAGAAATCGAGTGGATTGGAATAGTATTACTCAACATATCTTTTGGCATGGTCAGAACGACTGTAATGGCAAAAGAACTGCGTATGTGGAAAGCAACGGAAAACTACCATATATAGCAACATTTCCAAGAACAATCATGGCAATCATGGGCGGAGCTCAAATGCTCACAAGGTGCTAAGAATCTCCCAGCCTGCTAAGATAGCTACTTGGAACATCGTAAGCTTATTTCAAGTAGGAAAATTGCATAACACCACAAAAGAAATGAGAAGAATGAAGATATATCTACTTGGACTAAGTGAAGTCAGATGGCCAAACAGTGGAAAAATGACCACAGACAGGCAAAACAATATACTACTCAGGAGACAATGACACAAGGAATATAAACGGAGTAGCAGTACTAGTTTCTCCCAAATTCAATCAGTATGTGGAGAACTTCGTACCTGTTTCATACAGAATCATCATGCTTCGGATAAGATCAGAAAAAATTAAAATCAACATCATACAGGTGTATGCACCAACATTAAACAGCGAAGAAGATATAATAGAAGAATTTTACCATCAGTTAGAAAACACATTCATACTAATTAAGAAACATGATGTAAATCTTTTACTAGGCGATTTTAATGCAATAGTGGGTAACGAACACTATCAGGATATAGTTGGCGCCTACGGACTGGGGGATAAAAACATACGCGGGGAAAGACTGATACAATTCTGCCAGGAACAAAACCTAACCATAATGGATACATGGTATAAACTACCTAAAAGACGCCTATATACATGTCGGTCACCGGCAGACACCCCAGAGCGAATAGTACGTAATCAGATAGACTATATATTGGTTAATAAACGTTTTTGTAATGTTTTTAAAACTGTGAAAACTTATCCTGGTGCAGACGTTGGATCTGACCACAATCCCGTAGTGGCAGATATGCGAATAACTTTAAGAATGGTCCAAAAACCACAAACAAAAAAAGTGGACGTTAACAAACTAAAAGATGCCGTGCTTCGCCGAGAAACACAAGTAAAACTTAACCAAGATCTAAATGAAAAATACGATTACAATAATGATATACAAAATAAATGGAACACGGTCCAGTCAAGTGCCAAAAATATCTGCAATGAAATGCTTAAACCCGAAAGAATTAAAAAGAAGAAAGCCTGGATGACCAAGGACATACTGGACATGATGGAAAAGAGACTAATTTTGAAGATACAAAACAATACTGAATAATACAAGGTTCTGCACAAAGAAATAATCAAAGAAATAAGGAAGACAAAGAACAACTGGCTTAAAGATAAATGCGAAAACATAGAACAATTGGAAAAACTGCACGATACACATCACCTACACAGACAAGTACGAGAACTAAATAGAGGGTCATACATACGGCAAGGAAACATTTTAAAGAATGCAAACAACGAAATTCTTACGTTTAATGAAGACATATTGCTAGAGTGGAAGAATTGATCTCTTCAAAGCCAACAGAGGAGACATACCGGTAATAAATGTTACTAACGACGATATCGTAGAAATAACGAAGGAAGAAGTGATAAATGCTATACGAACCTCTAAAAGGAAATGCACTAGGACCAGATGAGGTACCAATTGAACTAATAAAACTAATAGAAGAAGAAAACATCCCAACTCTTGTTGATCTCTTTAATGACATATATAAAACAGGCATACCCGCAAAGGAATGGCTGCATTCGACGTTTGTAACCTTCCCAAAAATCAGTAATCCAAAAAAGTGCATAGACTACCGCACAATAAGTCTCATGTGTCATACTATGAAAACCTTTCTCAAAGTTATACACAGGAGAATATACCGAAAATGCGAATAACAACTGTCCGAGCAGCAGTTCGGTTTCCGAGAAGGATTAGGCACACGAGAACCACTATTCTTCATGAGAATACTGTCGGAAAGAGCCCACGATGTAAATAAAGATATCTTCCTTCTCTTTATCGATTATGAGAAGACCTTCCATAAAGTACAGCATGAAAAACGAAATATTACTAAATTCGCAGATAGATCAAGCGGACAGTCGAATTATAATAAACTTATATAAAGACCAAAAGGCTCAGGTACGAATTGACGGAAAAAATACGGAAGAAATAGAAATACTACAAGGAGTGAGACAGGGTTGTGTGCTGTCGCCGTTGTTGTTCAACGTGTACTCGGAAAAGATATTTAGAAGAGCTCAATCCAAATCCGATGCAGACATAATAATAAATGGAAGCAAAATCACATCAATACCCTATGCTGATGAGACAGTGTTGATAGCAGAATCCGAACAAGAACTGCAAGAAATGTTAACTAACATCGCAACAATTAGCGAGGAATACGGTCTTCAAATAAATGTCAAGAAAACCAAGTCTATGACAATAACTAGAAATCCACTTATGCCGCAGATGACCGTACAACATAAAAATGTAACTATAGGGTACGTATCCCAATACCGCTACTTAGGATTAATGCTAAACGGCAGAAGTGATTGCCTCCAGGAAATTAAATGAATCGAAACTGGTCGACCAACTTTCATGAAAATGAAAACAACATTATGTTCTAAGCAGATACATATTAAATTAAGAACAAGACTATTGAGATGTTATGTATTCTCAGTTCTATATTATGGGGTAGAAACATGGACGTTAAGTAAAGATGCACGGAAGAGAATTGAAGCTTTCGAGATGTGGATATACCGAAAAATGTGCCACATTTCCTGGATACAAACAATAAGCAGCAAAGAGGTTCTAGAAAGAATGCATAAAACAACTGAATGCGTTAATACTATTCAAAGGCGCAAACTTGAGTATCTAGGCCATATAATGAGGAATGATAAATATCGCCTACTACAGACTATATTACAAGGTAAAATAAATTAATGGCCGCCGTCCACCAGGCCGAAGACTAATATCCTGGCTCAAGGACCTCAGAGATCAGTTCGGATTAATATCGATAGAACTTTTTAGAAGAGCAGTGTCCCAGCTGATGATCGCGAACGTTCTTCGCCGAAGAGCACGCATGTGGTTGTGAAATACAGGCCTTGAAAAAAGAGGACCTTACTAAATTGCAGACGTTTTGAAACGTAGCCATGTTGAAAGAAGCTTAGGATAAGTTGGACTCGCCGAATAGACAACGTAGTCGTTTCGGAAATGACAATCAAACGACCCCAACTGCTCGAAAAATCTATTAAAAGAAAATATAATACTCTGGAGATCAGTTTTTTCTTTTTTGGAAAATCTTCTACCATTTTGTAAAACAGCTTCTGTTCTATACCAATAGTAGTTCGATGTTAACTGGTCTTCTTGCAAAAAGGCTGAATTCACATGAATTTACTTTGCTATATGTATTCGAGAACTTTTTCTGGTGGCTGACCGAGTTTTATCAATTATTGCTTGCACATTTATGAAACTTCCTAAACTTCTACGTAAGTAGTAGCATACTATTTTGTCGGTCTCCTACTATGTTCGACCTGCGACATCATCATGAATTTGTAATTGCCAGCTAATTTAATCTGCCCAGAGACCTATTAGCTAAACTCCTACAATTAATGGTAACCATAGAGTTGGCTGCACGTGCAGCTTTCTCCTGTAGCGTGGGTCGTACTCGTAATTGATGCCAGTGCTTGTAATCAATTGTTTGTTCCAGAATCACTACTGTTAATAGAAACCTGTGCGTATTGACTTTGATTTTATGTGTGGTTGATGCAAGTAATTTATGTCTTGAACCTTCTTGAAGTCTGTTTCATGTCGAAGTAAATTTAGTTGGGCATACTATCTTACTTAGTTTAAGAGTTCGCTTAAGCTAATGGACTTATCGATTGCAAAAGAATCTTTGCCGCCCGTTGATAATTTGAATACCCTCTGCTAATTATAGAAAATAACCACACTCCGTCTTCACTGTAGCTGGTCGGCACTAAGATTTCTCAATGTAGCTTGAAAGTTTCTTTGGTAGGAGTTGAAATGGTTAGAGTGACTGGGTCTGTTTAGTCTGGGGATTAAGTCTCAAATTATTTGCCGTTTGTAGTAAAATTATTATACCCGAAGTTGGTGGCACAGTATGGAAAACATATCAGGAAACATGTTGTAATAGGAGACCTTGACGAGAAGGTCGGACAGGAAGGAGATGACAATACAGTGTGACCATCGGTTTAGAAATCGAAATAATAGGAGAGGCAGGCTTGTTCAGTTCTGTAGAGACGAGCAATTTGTTGTCACCAACCAGTACCTTTTTGAAGGTACCGCCTCAAAAGCTTTATATATGGAGACCTTCAGAAGATCGTGCAGACAAAACCATTAGAATCGATTTCGTTTTAATCAATCAGAGATTTCGCAACCGTGTAGCATCGGTCAAAACATTCCATTTGTTCACGTCACTGTACGCACAAAACTACGAAAAGTGCCAGTTAAACAGAGAAGCAGGAAGTACTATGTTGTAAAGCTTTGAGATGAACAAACTTAGGAAGAACTGGCCGATAGTCTCTCCAAAGAATTACACCCATCCTACAACTCTAAGAACGAATAGGATGACAAATGGAAAGCTTACGAAAATGCTCTCAATAAGGTTAACGATAAATTCATTCAACCAGATCAAATAATTCAAAAAGAGGGACGACTATTTTACATCTAACGGAGCAAAAAAGAATTAGATTCATCGAATAAGCCGAAAGAAAACGAGAGGGACTGTTTGGGAACCAAAACATAATTTTAACTTTTAAAATTAAAAATGCATACATTTCGTAAGCTGACTGTTACATGCGGAAATGTAGAACAAAGCGGTCAGCGTTTCTGTCAGCATTGGTCGAATGACCCGGTGAACAAACTGCAATTATGCAGACTTGCTATCACTATTTGTTATGAAATTAAACACGCAAGTGCAAATGCGAGCTGAACGGGCAAATAAATTGAACCTTGTAATTTACGGCATAGTTTTATTTATATAAATAGGAACTTTTCTAGTCAATAAACAATACAGTTTTGACATCTGTTTCTGTATTCACCAAACCTCTGCTCCAACGAAAACAAGTCTGTTATTACATTATCTTGTGTGAGACTGCACAAGACCGTTGGTTTGCAACCCTTTTTAATTCCTGAACACCTAAGACGTATCCATTGTCCAAATTAAAATCATACAGTTCACTATAACCTCCATCCTGAACAGGGGCAAAATGAAACATGAATGATAAGTACAGAGAAATAGAAGAGCTGAGTGCCAATCATGATTTGTTTAACGTACACATGAATACTAAGGAGGTAATGGATATGAAAAAAAGACATTGTCAGGAAACATCGTCGGCGCACATGGCAATCTTGGAACAAAAATTAAGGTTAAGTTGATATAGCAAATATACACGGATGCGATTTTCAAATACGAACATCGTCCAGTAGAACAGAATGACCAGGTATAACTACCTCAAAGGAGCTAATCAATACTATTGCACAGTAATTTAGGCATATGGTGAGAAATCCAAAGAGATATCGGACCAGTTACAGAGTCAGCTCTGCAGATATTTTATAGTAAAAACCAACAAAGTACTCGCGTCGACTCGAGGAGGCGAACGAAAAACCTGGTTCATATTGAAGCTAATCAGTAGACCACGCGTGCCCAGTTCTGAATTTCCGTCAAGTCGGCGTTTCAAATTGTCGGATTAATAAACGCACACGCTGCGGCTCTTTTCGCCTCCTCTGGTTGTGAACGGAACCCCGAATGAGAAAAGGATTAACCGAACAATACCTGCTATACTGTTTTAATTGTGCATGAACCAGATATACACTAGTAAATTCAGAACGAAATTAAGGTATAAATATCGCCTTTAGTGAATGGTTTGGGCTTTGTTGTAGACCTGTTATAAACCATTAAAAATTGTAAGTTGTAGATTGAGTCATCGCACACAAGTTATGCTCCTTTGCCTTGTACGCTAGCGAAATGTCACTGACTAAATTAGATTGAAAATGCGCATAAGTGCATCTGCACTGCCTTGTTTCAGAGCTTTTTACCTTGAAACTGATAGCCATTTTGATATTTTAACTGTTGTTTATATGACGTGCTACTTACGATGTGGAAAGCTGGAAACCGACAGCATAACGCTTTTGAAGAGTGAAGGTAAGTTCCGACCCAGCCAAGCTAGTTTCTTTTCAACGCCAGGACCTTACCTCCAAGTTTTATATCAGCAGATCTCACTTATTAATTTCCCAGATATTTCTGTACCCATTTGGTACGACCCTACTTTGAAGTTCGCCGAGTAAACAAAAATATAACCACCCCTCTTTCCTCCACTGAGGTATAGAATCTTCTATTAGCTGGTTGCGATGTCTTAAATCGGTTTTAGACTGTAAGAATTTTTAACGTGAAGCTGTGTTAAATTTGAAGGCGTTTCTCATTTGATATTTGAATGTGAGTCGTTTCCGAAATTGAGGTTATATAACTAGAGGTTAATGAATTATGTGGCAACACTGTCCTTTTAGCCATAGCCACAGCTTTATTCAAAAACACAAAGAATACATTGTATGAATGTTGTTTCAGTGTTTATTCCATTTGTTTAGTAGCTTTCAATTTAATTCTGGAACTTTTAATTTTACGAATATCTGTTACACGTTCATATATTGTAACTTTTGATACGTGTTATGCGTTTTAGTATTTACACTCTCATTTTATATTTGTAAGTTTTAGTGGCTTAGTTTTCTATGATAATGAAGCTTTTTATTTGAAAATACAAAATTATTTTAAGCAATAGAGAAGAGTAAAGTAGTAATAATTTTTAGTTATTAGTTTGTAGTACTTTGTCTTTATTAAAGTCTCTTCAGATTATTAATAATAAAGATAGGCTGAAGATGGAAGTGAAGTTTCTAATTTGAACTTAGACACTCAGGTTGACCTTTCAAGCTGCATTTAAAATTTCTAAGATTCAATTTCTACATAATTCATTTGTCTAGCACTTCGAATGGGACACAGAAAGTAATTCAAGCTAACAGCTTTTCAAATGTAACCATATATGATTTTAATCCGAATATACGTCTTCTTTAATCTTGATGGGCGCTGTAAATATGTAGATGGGAATAAAAATCATTAGAGTGATTATTTGCATCTTGTACATTTCCAAAATTAACAAGCTTGTATTTACAGGACAATAATTGTTGGTACTTTTAACTATGTAATGGTCGCATTGGATGCATGTTTTACGTGAACAACATTAAATAAAATATGACCCATTACTTAAAAAAATATCTTCTACGCAGTAAGCCATGACCGCGCATTTTTAAAAAAATAAATTTTATTAGATTTTTCCCACCTCTCTCATAATTAAAGTCATTTAAGTGAAAGTCGCAGTTCAATTAGAATAATTAATTCCTCCATGCTTAGTGTCGAATTCACTCCACATGCCTTTGAAGGCTAAGTAGCCTAGATGGAATATTTGATAGCACACGCAGTGTACCATTAAATCGAAAGCCAAATGTCAGTAGTACGTACATATTTCTTCGGATGTTAAGCTCAATCTTATCAAAAGTTCAAAAACGTATCGAGTTTCTTTCAGTCCCCTCTGTGCGTTTAGAATGCAACTAAATGACTGCGCATTAAGAGTACTTGACACATTTACCTAGAGTGCGATGATGTATGGTTTGATGGATACTTTGGTATTGAGCAACTCATTAAAATTGTTAACACCGAAAAGTCGTTAGGAGCGTTCCCAGCGGTTGCTCAATAATACATTTTATACAAACGGTTACTGCTCTGCTTGTCATAATTTTAGAAACTGCATCGAAGTAGCTTATGTAAGCTCACGTTACCATATAGACTGATTTAAAAAACAATGTTAAACTCGCTCTCTGTAAAAATTAGTGATAAATATATCAATTTGAAATAACGTGAAATATAAAATTCTAACAGTCAGTCTTATAAACGTCACTAATCTGACGTTAACTTTAATTCTCTGTTAAAATAAACAAAAGCGCATCAAAATTTGTTTACTAATGAATAAAATGTCATAAGCACCGACATTTTGATGCGCTTTTGTTTATTTTAACAGCGAATTAAAGTTAACGTCAGATTAGTGGTCTTTATAAGACCGGCAGTAAATAGATTGAACATATAATTAGGAATTCCCTTCAGGATTCCTAACTGCAGCTTTGGACATTTCAGTAAGCAGCTGAAATTTGAGAAATTTCTATATTTGGTGAAACTATACAGACTTCGAATCTATTTTTAAAGCAGAAAATAACCTGGGATTGCTTGGACTTCACCTCCGTTGTTTCTATGGTAATTGAATACATTTTGTATGATAATTTTAAGTTACATCATGTATGCTAAATTTATTGTATAAAACATTTGCATTATGAATACAAATACATTTTTCGACGACTGACATCGAAAGTAGATTTTTGTAACTGTCATTTGACAATAAAAGATGACATTCGCCTCTGAGCGAGATTTTTCAACATTGTGTCACTCTTCGAGCGTTTCAGGATGTTTACTTGACAACGCTTGTCATTTGTTTAAACAATAGCGTCATACACTACGCGAGTAATTTTAAATTTATACTGAAATTGATGTTATAAATAAAATGAAATAATATGATTATTTTCGCTTGAATAATATGATCAGTCGTCGAAAATATAGTATGTATATTTCGAGGTAAAAGTGCACTTGCCCCTTTATGTGCAAGCGGCAAGAATGCACTTTCAGCTCTTCTTATACAATATACTATATTACATAATATTTAAGAATGACGTCTGATGTGCATTGCGAAGTGTCAAATGAAATTTTTAATTACAAATAATATAATTCTTGAAATGAAAAGCAACTATATTTCTATAGCCGGAAAGAAAATACATTTAGAAACTAAAATTCAAATATTTCTATGACCATGAATTCTTCAGCTTATGTAACTATTAAGTAACGTTTTAATCCTTTTTTTAATCACCTTTCATTTGCTATTATCACTCATCTGTAGCCTGACAGCTTATGCCTCTTCAATTTACATCGATTTTAAAGAGAAAGAAGGTAAAAATATATCGCAATATAGTGTATCCACCAATACTTTAACGTGCCCCCAATGTACAGTTACCAGTATGCTCTTCGATATATTTGGCATTTTTCAGTGGAATAATCGCACATTTTCACAAAGCTGTGGAAAAGCTAACTAATAAAGATTGATTATTGCTAATTCTAAGTGTTGAACGATGCAACGATGTTTTTAATCCTTCATTATTTTCCTAACGTTTTTAAGAATAGACGAATAGATGACTCTACGGAATAGTGATGGTATAATTGAACCGCTATTCATTTATAACTAATTTTAAGGTTTTACGTGCGTATTTTCTTCTCTCTCTTTATTAAAATATAATATTGCAACGACTGAGACACGCCAGGCGCTGTGTCCTGGTCCAGATTGCGGGCGAATGACCTTCTAGAATATTCGAACATTTTAAAATTCTAAAAGAATACAAACAATTCAAAGACTGCTCGCAGTTCGTGAATTAGTCATCATTTTGAAGATTGAGTTGAACTGCGAATGTAATAAATGAACTTGGTGCCATATTTAGAAAATTTATTGCTCCAAGAAAACAAACTGAAGACTTAAAGAGGCTACAAATATCATTTATTTCAAGCATTCCAAGCTATTTGCAAGAAAAATAGATGGCAGCCTTAAAAAAATGGCATCTTTACAAGACTCAATTTAACAACAAGAAATCATGACGTAATAGAAAAACTAACAATACAGTGCGTAGGATAGCATACAACACTAGACCTCTCTCGAAAAAACAAGAAAATTATATAACTTTGATGTTTTTATTATTTTAAATTTATTTCTCAGCTTTCTGCTGGAATTTTTACAAATTTTCATTACATACAGAGAAATAGTTATTTATGGTACACGTGTGGCGCCAGGCCGAGAGGGATCTTTTCTCGAGTGAATTATTTGTAATAACACACGCTTGCCATACAAAATTTTATCCAACAGCTCAACAAATATTTAAAAAACATCAATTTCGTATTGATAGCCGTGGAAAGGCAAAGTGACAATTTGGAAAGTAGGGAGAGATTAAATAAATCTATAATTAGAGTCGCCTGTGATTCGTATTATTCGTTTGGTAGTACTGAAGTGTATTTTGTCAGTCTATATCAAATTACTAGGTTAGGTTTTGTTTGTTATTTCTCACAGACTGATGCAAAACTTAACCTGTAAATCTCGAATTTGACATAACTTGACAGTGCTACCAACAACACAATAGTGAGTGATGTGGTTTTTATTTCACTCGAGGTCTAAAATCAATCTACTAATAGGAGGTGCCGGATAATAGTAGATTATAATTATTATAAGTGAGAAAAATGCATCATTATTTGGGATTCAGAATTTTGAATCGCGAGTGCCCATTAACCTTATTACATCTTGAATTTAGAAACGTGCTCCCAATTATCTACCCCAATGGGTGATGACGATGGGTGTTACATGAACGTCCTCTAATTCCTAGGTTTTGATAGACGGCGTAGCTGGTAATACTTTTATTAAATATGACAGCATTTGTTACATATTTTATCTTCATCGGTGTTGTTATAGACTCTTAACCAAACTAATTTTAGTATCGTTAAGAGCTTAGCACTCAGTGCGGTAATGGATATTATAGTAATGGATATTACCGCACTTTTTTTATAAAAAAAAATACATTGAACTAGAATGTATTGATGAAGATAAAATATTGAACAATACACGTTTGCTTATGGCACTTAACGAGACTCGTTTGATTTGCGCAAAACTCGGCTCACCGCCTCGTTTTGGCAATCAAACTCGTTTTGTTAAAATGCTCATAATCAAACTTGTATCGTTAATATCTATTATTTTATCCTATTATGTTACTATGATAATAACTCTTTAGTAACGAGTTGTGTTACGATGCATTCAATAGCACTAGTGTTGTTATAGATATTAAAGATACAAGTTTGATTATGAGCATCTTAACGAAACGAGTTTTATTGCCAAAACGAGGCGGTGAGCCGAGTTTTGCAGCAATCAAACGAGTTTCGTTGTGTGCCATAAGCAAACGTGTATTGTTCAATATTTTATCTTCATCAATAAACTCTGGTTCAATGTATTTTTCTATATAAAAAGAGTGCGGTAATATTCATTACCGCACTCAGTGCGGTAATGAAGCTCTTAACGATACTAAAATGAATTTAGTTAAGAGGCTATAACAACACGGATTAAGATAAAAAAATAACATACCGATACTAGCATTTTATCAGATGTTGGCAGTACTGACGTGTATTGTTGGTGGCACTGTCAGTCTATGTCAAATTCGATGTTAGCAGGTTATGTTTTGTTTGTTATTTGACACAGACTGACGCAAAACTTAGCCTGCTAATCTCGAATTTACCATAACCTGATAGTGCTACCAACAATATAGTATTGAGTGACTTATTGTTTTTATCTTACTAATGATACCACCACAGCCATAGCTGATATATGTCTCGCTGTTGTAAGTGTCATTAACAACAATTTTTCCTATTTTTTTAAGATTAGTACTTTAGGATAAAATATACCGTATTACGATATATGTAACGTTATCTGTTTTCTACCTTACTCGAGAATTTTAAACCACTCGCTTCTAACGTTGCTCATTCATTCAAACTATTTTCTCGCAATGTAAAAAGCTTAATAACGTTACTTGCATCGTAAATTACTATTATCTTCACCAGTTTTGTTATAGACTATTAACCAAATTAATTTTAGTATCGTTAAGAGCTTCCTTACCGCACTGAGTGCGGTAATGGATAGATATTCCTGCACTCTTTTTAAATAAAAAATACATTGAACTAGAATTTATTGATGAAGATTTGAACAATAGCGGTGTCCTTATGACACTTAACGAGACTCTTTTCGTTAAGATGCTCATAATCAAAGTTGTATCGTTAATATCTATTAAGTATAAACAGCTTCATTGCACTAATTACTACTAATTTTGTTGTTTAGTTCATAATATGACATATGCATTTTTTAATGCATTTAAGTATTCAGAGTTCACCTTCCTTTAGGTAAAGTTTTCCATTGATTTTTTATACTGTTTTCAAAAACAGTTCTGTAGAAGTAATTTATTAGTTCTAGCATGTTACCAAGAAGTCGTATTCTTCTAATATTGATATTGTGAACCAGCAGCAAGAGTTAGATTAGGCTTGGGCGAATCAAAAATCGACTCAGTAAAAATTGAGTAGTTATGCATTAAGGGAGATATAATGTGTTTTCCCTGAAGATGACATAGTTACAGCCCGAGTGCGTCAGGCCCGCAAGGTAAAAGACATGAATATCTCCAGTGGTGTTTACAATAATTTATTTGCTAGCTTATTAGTAAAAATAGTATAACATTTCAAAAAGTCATTAATACATTTCAAACGAATGCAACGAACAGACAAATCTAAAGTTGGTACCCCTTACAAAGGTGTTGGTTTTGACAACTTTCAGTTTTTAATTTGGCAACGCATAAAAACTTCAAACTTGAAAATAGTCAAAGTAACGTTTCCAATTAAAATTTAGTTTTAAAGTTTTAAGTAAATATGGGCATTGATAATAATATTAGAAGGAGAGGCACCTTACTAGGAAGGGAAAATACGTTGTAAGAAATTACTACTTGGTTTGTTTAGTGTAAATATATTTACACAATATTTTTGACAATTACCAATTCATTACCATATAACTTTTATTAGTAACATTTTCTTCGCTAGGTTTGATGTACATTCCAGAAAATAAATTGAGTTTGAAAGTATACTCTAGAAATTTTAATAAAATTTGACAATTGACAGATGCATTAGTTCAGTGAACAGATAGTAACATCAAGTATTGCCTGAATGTATGGTTCTTAAGACGTTGTTTGTAGTTGAATGGTCACCATTAGATTTGAAGAGAAATAATTTGAAAAATCCCTAGGGAGTTATGAGTAACTTTTCATATTTTGTAGCTATGACGAAAATAAACAATCCAAGTGATATTTATTTAATTCGATACTAGTGGGTAAATAATTAAATAATCTATGATGATGTATTTACACTGGTAGCTTTTACCAATATTTTTGATTAAGGTAATGTAATGTTTTGATTAATTAATATCAATACACGTTAGAAATATCAATTAATGTGTGGTGTGTAATTGCCCATTATGAATCAATATTATTGTACTTTTTAAAAGATTAGCTTATGCCCTTTGAACGACGATCATGAATAAATGTATCCCTATTGCAAGATTAACTTTATTTCCTTATCTGATGTCTTCAGCATTGATCCACATCCTTGACGAAGTCTTGAGTCCGACCTGGTTCTGTAGTGACACGATCAAATCAATCCACTTGCAGCAACGGAGGACGATAAGGACCAGTAAATGCAGAAAGCAGAATCAAGCCCTCAAAGACAGCACAGCAATGGGTAACAAATCGCCAAGCAAAAGAAGGAAGAAAATGCAGGAAATAAAAGGCAAGCAGTGGCCCTGTAATAATGTTACGTATTAGTAATAGTAATTTACGTTACAAGACCGGAAAGTAGTGTTTTGTAGGTCGAACCAAGTAGATTCCAGGGCGAGTCGCAGGCCAGCCCTGGAAGTTTGGGGAGACCTGCAAAACATTTTCCGGTCGTGTATCATACAATATTTTTTTTCGACACCCGTTTCCATACTTTCAAACTTGCGAATTCACTTTCGAAAACTCAAAAAACATATGACATTAGTATCTATTATTTGACTTATCCAAACAATAAGACAAACATGTTTCCATAGTAACGAAGGCATCAGGGACCGGCAAAAGCTTTTATTCGCAACCATATATGTAATGTTAACATTCCTGACCTCATTTGAGTGGGGGAAGTCGTACATTTCAGCCCGCTACTTCCCGCTCAAGTGCGGGAAGTGAGTGCGGGAAGTACGTTCCCGACCGCTCATTAGGTAGGGACACTGGGAATCTCGTTGATCCATTCATGCGCGTCACAACCTGACGTATCATAATATAATAATTTTTCCAATTATTGTTTAGAATAAAGTGGTTGCGAATAAAATAGTATACAAACCTAGACAGAAAGTTTCCTTAGTCTCGAGATAACCTCTCGACAGTAATGAAACACTTCCCATCTCGGGCTGTAATATACTATTACCGGTCCTTGATGCCCGTTTTCTGATCTTGACCGACAAAACATTACTTTCTGGCGAAAAAATTTGCCATAAACTGCATATTTTCTGGTCGGTCGTAAAAAACAATTTTGGAGGACAGTTATGTACCTACTTTAGTTAATTATAGATTCATTGTTCCATAGTCCCCAAATATGAGAAGCCCCACGACACAAGTTCAACACATGCTATCTCGTCGCACAGCTAATCTCTCGAGGAGTTGCACCTTAAATATGACCACAATGGTAAGTCTGTTTGCCAACTTGAGCCCTAAAATACTGCTGGTCTCATATCAAATCCGTTTGAGAGCCAAGCAATCACTGGATTTATAAATCCCACAGCCAAAGCGGTAGAGGACGAACGTCGAAAAATCTCGATGAAGTTGTTTTATTTTTTTATGTTATTTATACAGGAAGTGTTGTCATGACGAATAAACAAAACTAAATAATTAAAAAAGTTACCAATATAATGTGCCTAAATGGATACTCTGAAAGTTAACACGCAACCGGCTCGAATCCAACGGTCATATTACACCTAACTTTGGTAAGTACAACGAACGTCCAAGAGGTGGCAAGGCATACGAGTAATTACGCATCCATTCAATAAGAAAGACCATTAATTAATTCTTAGGAGTAAAATTCTAATTCATGACACTTTGACGGGTCCAAAGCCATTACTAATGCAGGCGTTCAACCTAACAAACTAATTCCAAAATTACCTAATCACATTAACTTCTCAAATGTCAAACTAAATTTCAAATTGCCTAACACATCACTTAGGTCCATTTGTATTTTCAGGAGG
This sequence comes from Agriotes lineatus, assembly GCA_940337035.1. Classification (NCBI taxonomy): domain Eukaryota; kingdom Metazoa; phylum Arthropoda; class Insecta; order Coleoptera; family Elateridae; genus Agriotes; species Agriotes lineatus. Next base: position 2,213,990 of record OW679199.1, on the reverse strand, counting down.
AGCCTACAAACCAGTAGACGTTGCCAAGATCCAGGTAGACACACCACAACGGACGTCAATTTAGCGCTGTAGTTACCAAATAAGGCAACCTATATTTCAGTAGCCGTTTGGCCGTAACAAGGTTTGAAGTTTTAATTGTTGGTGTCATCTCCTTTCTTGAACAAGAGATGACCTCTGCGGCAAGAACACGGCAAGGAAAGTAAAAAATGCACGAAACGATTAAAAGGGTTCAGCAAGCATACATTTTAAGCCATTTGTGTTCTCGGTGGTTTTATATAAGGCTATAAAAGGAGCAAAACAAGAAGTAGCACGAAACGAAAAGGCATTAAATAGAAAAGATTAAGAAGAGATTATTCTCCTTAGCATAGAATTTCGGCTTAGACCGCGTAGTATTTGTATATGAACACCCAGCATTTTCTGGCTTAATGTGCCTTGCACCTTGTGAAGTCGAGCAAAAACCCGCTCGATGGCCATGCTCTTTGGTGGCTCGTGTTGTTTGAGTATCTTGAGAACGAGGATACTTAGGCAGATTTGGTCGTTTTGCTGTTTGTGCATCCATATTCACTAACGTTTCGCAAACCTTGCAGCTTGCATCATCAGAGTGAAAGTCGCACTTTCATTTTTTGTGAGTAACAAAATAACTTGAATTAAAAATCTACGAGAAAATAGTCGCGTTAAGGGTTAAATTCCCATTAATTGTGAAACATAATAATTGCTGATTTGATACGTAGTAGTAATAAAGCATTCTCTACGATCAAATTTGACTTCGTCACAAATATTATTGAAATATATAATTCAAGATTATTTGATTCCATTTAACGTGATATATTACTACGAAGCCAGCAAAACCAGTGAACGTGAGTGTTGTGGTATGCTATAGCACAATCTATTCAAGTGATACAGTTTTCAAAGAGCTACAACGAGCTTTAGATTTGGTCGGGAACAACCAGGAGGTGTTTGCTGACTAGAATTTATTCAGTTAGGAGCTGAGGTAGAGCATTAAGGTACTACAAGACATAAACGTTCAGAAGGTTAGTGACCATTTCTTACAAAATAATAAGAAATTATAAAAGCAAGTTTGGTGGGGCAAACCGTTTAGCTATTGTAATTATATTTAAAAGTTAACTTTAGAAAATTAATTTTCTAAATTCAATAGCGATTTCAGTACACAACATCTTCGACAATTATATTTTGAAATTTGAACATTTTGGAATTAGGTTATATTTAGAATTTTCTTTAATCTTGTTTGGATACATTAACATTTGATTAAATCACCTTTTGACAAGCTGTATTCTATTTTATAATGTCAGATCAAACTTCAATGTGCTACGAACAAACTGGACATACAAATTTACTTTATGAAGTGCCTGCAACTTGTATTTGATTTATAAAATCAAATATTGATTATAATGTAAAAGGAATTCAATCTTTAGTTTCAGTAGAGGAAGTTGTTAGTTGAAGATTAACCCATTCAGCTGGGAATTAGGAGTCCCATTGCATATAAAACTGACTAGTCGTGGCTTAAACAATAATAATTACATGACATAATTTCAAATGTCAAATTGATTTAGGAGTTACGTCAATTCCTACTTCTCGTATTAAGAAGTAAGGTAAGTACACAAGTGAAGTGTACTTAATGGTATTTCTTTTTGATAATTAGTAAAAGACTATATTTAATTTGAGAATACAAAGTGTAGCTTAGATATATTTTAATTGTCAACTCAAGTAGGGTTCAAAAGGGGGTGCTATTACATTTTGGCTCACTACGTGTAGCTTGACATTAATACAAATAACACCGCGAGAAGGAGTGTTATTTCAACTTGGCGTCTCAAATGGGGCTTAGTTATATTTTAAGAATGAGAATAGAAAAGCTTTTTAATAACATGTGACAGAAATTACGATTTACAGATCTCCCCGTTAACTTCGTTTGAATAAGAGATCAATAGATAATATGAATTGTTATTTTTTCTAATATTTGCTTAGCTTTTTGGCAGTTTTGAAATAATAAATGTTATTGCTATGATTATTTCCTTCACATTCATAATAATGCGTAATCATCATGATCTCTGTCCGTTTAATGTCGACAAAAACTCAAACGTCAAAATTTAACCGTGGCTAAAACTGTGCCAAAATTTAATCGCTTGTGAATAATTTTAACATGACTATTAAAGGTGCTTCACCAACTGAATTTTATCTATGTATTCATAAAATAATCATACCGAACATCCTGCGTGCATGTAAACTAACCTGAATACAATTTGATGATTTTCTGTCATAATGTTTTGCTCTGAAGAAATATATTGTAATGGTTCACTGCCCATAGAAATTCTGATTGCCTAATTAACTACATGAATAAGGATCAACATGAGTACAGAATTAAATATTGTATCTATTGCAAAATAATCAATACTTTACATTAATAAGTGCACTTGATGTGAGCATCAGTAACTAATAATTTGAGGAATAAAAGTTAGCATGAAATAAAGCAGGTTACAGAAGGGTTACATTCAGAGTTTCAGATATGATAAATGTTCGGAAGGGCTAATTCCATTTAATTTGTAACTGACTGATTAAAGCTTATTATTTTCAGACATAATGTGAATTAAATGACCGTTATGTATTAAAAGTGTAAGCCAGCAAACGGCAAATTAGCTGAAAGGTAAACGAAACAGTACTAGCAAAAAATGATTGCAAAGAGCAATGAACAATGGAAGGCAACCGATCGGAAGGGGTCCAAGTGAAGCAGATGAGCCAGCAGTAGGACGAGTAACTTCGGGGGCCCATTTCCTTAGGCAAGCTGCATCGCCCAGCAAAAATAGTATCCGCTGCGTGTAGAGAGGACCTTCAGCAGCCCGTACGTGTAGGAACTTCAACTAATAAGCTATTCCCAAGTGCACAAATCCCGTGGCGTCATTGAAAAGTGTATCCAGCGTCCGATTAAGGTAGGATTCCACAGGAAGCTTTTGCTTCGGCCCCAAAATTCGCGGGGTTCGTCAAGTTGATACTGTCTACGAGGTGTAGCACTAGGTACCAGTTGTCCATGCCCGTCCAGCTTCAAGAAATTTAGTTAGCGTCCTTTGAAAATGCAAGATGACGCAGCATTTTTCAGTTTTTGCCCGATGTAGAACAAAAAACGATTGCACGTGGGTTTCGACGTCAAGCTAGAAACAAAACTAGCTTAGCAGTTGCTACGCAACAGTATTAATATTTGCCTGACGCTTTCTTGCCATTTTGGTGTTTTAAAATTCAATTTAACGCTGTTTTCACACTGGCAGATCATCGCCTTTACTGAGTCAATATTTCAAAGTTTTTCTTAATTTTATGAACCTACACCCTGAACCAAGTTTGTCTCATGTTCTACGAAGGTAAGCCCGAATTTATTGTGGATAGATGCAATAAGAAAAGGGCAATAAACCATTTATTTGTCGTAATTATTATCACACTCTTTTAATTTGCTCTGAGTTTTACAGGCAGGTTCGTAATTGAATATAATACAATCGATAAAGTGTAGTATCCCTTACCATTAATTATTTTATATTTAAAAACCCTATTATTATATTTAATAGGCGGCCTATTACAGTATCTCGTAAATTTTCCGCCCCAAAATCACTCCTGCTACGTACTGGGGAATTCTTGTTGAGCGGTAAATTTACTTGACAAATATATTAGCAAATATTCCGATACAAAACGTCAAAATGTAGTAGGCTATTTTAATGCACTTGGGATATTACTGTTGAATAATTACTTTCTTATTATAAGCTAAACTTGTAATAAATTTAAAGAAGTAACTGTTTATAGTTTGAAAAAGTTCGTATAGCACTTAAGGTAACGACAGAAAGAACAATACAAACATTCTATGCATTTACAAGGATCCACCCGAAAGTGAAATTGTTGCTATTTCCTGCAATAAACGTAAGTGAAATTATGATTGATTAGATATTGCAGCAGATGGCGGTTAGTGAACAAAGGCACTTTTACCGGCTGCAACCGTTTCACGTTACCAGAATAGGTAAGACTTCCTCGATTCCTGGAAAAATTGAACAAGAAATTGCAAACAATAAAAGTTGCGTGGAAGAACATAAATGAACAAATAGTTCATGCTGTTCATGATGCTTAAGCATGACGAACCTATGTGAAAAAACAAACGAAAAGCGTTTCGAAAAATTACTGGCAATGCCAACTTTGCCGTGGATTTTCAGCGTAGCGCGTTACAGTTGATAAACTCACGTTTGCAACAAATTAATTCAATGGCGTAAAAACTAGCCGCCGCAGAGTTAAAATTGCCAAGTTTTTCGAAATTTGCTAATTTCCTAAGCCAGGAAGGTGCGTTTCAAAATCGTTCCGATTTCTAGAACGTTCCATTAGTTGTTAATTGCATATATAAAATAATGATCGATTACTAAATCTCCCAAATTTACTACAGGAAAATTTATTTGTTGCACGAAATGCATCTAAGTAGCCGATTTAAGATAATTATAGAGTGCCATCTAGAAAAACGTTAAAATGATGTAGTCCTAATCACTGGTAATGAAATGAAGCGATAATTAAAAGTCCATTCTAATTGATGGCAGCCGAAGGAATTTATTCAGGGACGTTTGATTTTCGTCTGTATTTTGTAACATTTAAAAGCAGGGACGGATGGGCTGGGGTTCACCGGCCCGGAAAATAACCCCAGGCCAGCCCAACGTATATATGGGCAAAATATATTTTTATATCAGCCGGAAAAGTTTAATAGTTTTGAAATAATTAGAGTTATACACCAAGCATTTGAAAACTTATGTTATTTTTGTGTAATTGGACATAGATAAAATGGGTAGTAGTAGAAAACGAGTAAAAAATATGATAAACGTTGTATGCTAAAAGTATTTTAAATCTGAACAATATTAATATTTATTAAAACAAAATACTCAATTACATAATATTATTAAATATCTTAAACGAACATAAAACACAATTTTTCCCTTTCATGGCTTTCATAATGAGGTTGAGTTTATGATACTTTATAGTTGTTTATTTCTAATTTACCTAGCATAGTATCAACACTATCAACAGTAACATGGTTATTGTTATCGTTATTAGAGTCCCCAGCAAACACGTTATACTTATTGATGTTACGTAACACAAAAATAGAACGCGTATTCACTAAGGTACTATATTTATACGAGCAAGCTTATCCGCCATTTTGAGTTACTGAAAGTAGCGGCAAATTCAAATTCTAGTTACTTTCCAAATAGCATACGATAAGTCGGAAAAACAACGATCATGTCATTTAATTTAATCTGTCTTGAAAAAGATTGGTTTTTAAACAAATAAAAAGAAAGCAGAAAACATCGAAACGAAAACACTGTTAACTATCACGCACGTGGTTCAAATTAGAGAACTTTAATAGTACCTTAGTTCAAACAACAGTGACGAGTGACAGAACTCAATAGAACTGACAGATACAGTTGACAGCACAAAACAACACCTACACACTGTATAGATTTAAATAACCACACTTGGATGAAGACTGTAATTATAATTAGCATCGTAATGGAAAGCACCAAGATTTAAATCAGCATGCATTGTTCGTCTGGATCGAGCAGTACGTACTCCAACGGTTTCTAGTCTTGCTTGGTTGACAGACGACAGAACGCACGGTTACCGGTCAGCGCAGCCAACGGCTTGGCGCTAAAATCCCTGTGACACAAAATCTAGTGGGATAAGCTTGCCTGGTTAATAAAGCACTCTAGTATTCACCACACGTACGTATATGACGTCATTGTTGGTAGCAAACTACCAGTCGCATTCGCCTTGATAAAATTTGCCTAGAATCTAACCTAAAAAGTTAGGATTAGGATAATTAAGATAATAATTAGTGTTAGAGACTGAAATTCTGTTCCTGACCTGACATGACCATTCCAAACATATAACTTTCATAACTTTTTTCTCTATCTCTTACTGTTTGGCTGCTGAAGCAGCGTCCCGGACAGACAAGTCTATTAGATAAAGGATGATACGAGTTTTATAAGAAGCATTTTGTAGCACGCGCGGATTTAGGGTACGACGAGCGAAGCGAGGAGTGCCCTAAAGGAGTAAGTGCTACAAAATGCCTTATAAACGATGTATCATACAGTATTTTATCTACTTTGCCACTTTTTTAAGCAAAAAAATGAAAATTTTTTGTATTTTTATTATAGCATCGCTTTGTGTCTATTACGATACGCAAACGCGTATCGTAATAGCCTCAGTACGAACGAAAAGTAGGTAAAGAACCTTACAGAACTGAAGTTATAAACTGAGTACGTCTAACATTATTAAGAAAAAGGTTTAATGGAACAGGCTGTAGGTCTGTCTACTAACAATTGCAGCTGGTTAGTCTCATTGAAATATGTAACAGTTTCGCCTCATACATTCCTAAACGTCACATCAGCAACCTTCTTAGACTGAGATGGTTAGTGTTGGAATCTTAATGTAACTTTACGACTCATTTGATCTTATACATTTATTTTTGCCCTTGCATATATCACAAATTAGCTTGAAGGTAGAAAATTCTTAGCAACTTAAACCTTCCAAATACAAGCAGCGATTTTAATTTAAAACATATTTGAAAGTAAGACTATCGAGCTTGTAAACCTCTAAATTCAAGTAGTAATTGAATCTAATTAAATAAAATCAAATTGTTATTCAAAAACTTAACACTATACAAAACAAGGAAAAGTATGTGTACAAGTGCTACTTTTTCCAAGTTTTAGTATTTTGAGACTTGACGAATATCTCATTTAGGAATAACCACTTTCTACATTGACAAATCTTTGAGCAATGCAAGATGATTTGTTTGCGAATATAGTAATTAATTAATTCTGTTAGGGGAAATATGGATTTACGACCCCTCAACAACCCAAAATTGTCAACTCAGTGGAGGGCGGGCTTTTGGCTGCAAGAAATGCTTGCTCGATGAGGTTAAACCAAGTTGTGTATTTTAAAGGTATCTAAACAAAATCAGGTAATTATTAGGCGCCACCTATTGCGTTAGCCTAGATATGACGTGCAACGAAGCGGTGCCCTTCAGCTATTAAAAGAACGCAAATACGTTTACTGCAGGTCGCAGCTGCTGTCTCTATCTATGCCGTGGCGTCACATTGCGCTACACAAATAAGTTTCTCGGCATGTGTTTCTTCGTGATGTATGGTTATGACAGGCTCGCAATAGACAAAAAATGCAATAAGCGCTTCAAGCACTTCCAGCTTCCAGGTAACAATTCACAATATGCATTTCTTAATTAACGTAAATAATATTACTTAGCGTTCGAATTATCTAATTTTTCGGCGCTTGACAGGTGATGGGATGCAGTGCAGCAAGACCTAAAATCCATGAATATCACAAATTGGAGAACTAAGGCGGAAAATCGAAGACAATAAACAGGATAGTTGAAGAGGTTAATACCCACACAGGGCTGTAACGTCGAAGAAGTAAGTAAATGTTCTGATATTTTAAGTTTCTAAAACAATCGTAGCGGGTTTATCTTCTGCCAACTCTGGCTTCGCGCTAAGAGGGGTTACGTATGCTTTGGGGTGAGCTACTTAAACTATTAAAGAGAAGGGTCCTAAAGCTTGTAAATAACAGGCCTGTCGTAAAGACTAGTCAGACACAAAAATAATGTTATCGTAAAAGGGTGTTATCCCAAAATCGCTTTAATACCGAATAAGCTTTGCTACCTCAACGTATTGCCCATAACTGGGACTGTTTTGATGAACCCTAGATTTTACTCAGCGAATTCTTGACTAATCTCTAGCCAATTCCCAACCGAATCCGTTTATGTGGCGTTGGTGGATAGCTTTTCAGCAGACATCCCGCTGTTCTTCCCCGAGCAAGCAGTCACCGTCGGACGCTTTCGCAAAGGGCCATTCGTCACGTCTAGGTGCTTGGCATAAACCAGGTACGGATTAGAATTGTATTTATTTCGCATGTTACAGCAGTGCATAATTATACAGGCTGATTTTTCATCATGTAACAACTTATAGGCAACCCATTATTCAGAAGCATACATAATGCATGCTTCTGCATAATGGGTTGCCTACAAGTTGTTACATGATAAAAAAATCAGCCTGTATAGTATTCCGTTTGATTTCAAAATACTATTTTGGACATTATGACTATTAACTTCTAAGTTAAACGTAAATATTCATTGTCTATGTGTTAACACGCAGACTACAAGATAGGTTTTACAATTATACGAAAAGATACATCAATTCTTGCCCAATTACGTCTAAGTAGTTAAATTAAGGAGCTCCTTCCGGAATGTAAATTCGTTGAATGTTAATGCGGCGCTAGCTAGTATAATCAAAATTTTTAAGTTGTTTACAGTGACGTCACTTAGGGTGCCAATAATTTTAAAATTCTATGTAGACGATTGCTTTTGCCACTGTATTTGTTGTGTCTTTATAATACTGACATGGACAATTTTACCAATGTGCCTCCTTTATTAATTCTGTAAATCAACTTGCAGTAGGTATTCAAAAATCAAAAGGAAGCAACAGCCAGTATTGACATATATTTTAGGTAGTTTTGCGGTAAATTTCTTATCTGCAGGATTTGTTGATGCACCACCCCTCCCGGCAAGGATTGTTGATCTTTCTTTTGTGGTCTAACTGGTCAAAAATTGTCTATTATCGAATACAGACTAAGTGGCGTCCTGGTATGTAATTAACATCCCCCAATATACTCGTATTTTCAACTAGTGCATACCTAATACTTGATTTGTGTTGTAGAACCGCCCCTTTGTTCGATTGTCTTCGAGCTGGATCAACTTAGTATTAGAGGATTGCTTGAGATTCTTGCTCGTTAATTAAGAACATTTTAATCTCGCAATTATCATGTAACAAATTATTCTTTTTTTATATATCGTTTTGCTCTGTAGCAAGAAGTTATGTTAAATTTGCACACAAGTTAAATCGCACTAATCCTTTGAGATGCGTTGGATGTTTATGAACAAAGTAATATTTTTTTGCTTTACATTTACTTTTTAGTATTCGCAGCTACTTTTTAAATAAAACACTCGCTGTTCACTTTTTTTAAACGAATTTATATGTGAATATGTGGTTAAAATTAATTAACAACAACTTTATTTATCCACTTCCTGACATATTCACTATTCACATCTGTTAACCTGATCCCATTTCAATTTCTTCCATAACGTTTTTCCTCCAAAGATTAAATTCTTAGAAGAGGGTGTTTAAAAAATAATCTTGCTGCATAGGCAATGAAAACGTCATAGGAGCCATATAGTTTTAGCAGTAGTGGTAGATTTTCATTTATACACTTCCCACATTTATCTTCAAACATTTCCGCACTTTCACTGTTCATTACCGCTTATACAATAGCAATTCTCTTTTTCAATTATTCTTCTAGCATCCTTGGTAAGCTTTAAAGATTTCGTAATTAAATTTTTTGCAAATTCTTGCGCTTTTTGCAAAATTATTTGACCGGAAACTAGCAAATTGCACCCGTGGGGATTACGAAACCATTCTAGTTGCTTCTACAATTCTTCCAGTCATTTTTTAGGGTAAGTTTTGCTTTGTTTTGCACTGATGCACTGATGATGGAATACTGGTTTGCCAAATTCGACTGTAAATATAAACATTATGTATTTATAGAATTCTGTAAGCATCTATAAATGGATTTTAGTATATATCTTACTCGTTTATTTAATAATGGGGATGTGTAGTTGATGCAATTTATTTTTCTTTCAAATTATGATTTAGGTGCCCTAAATATGCCATTTTTGTATTGAGAAATGTGTTTTTATATATTTCAGTTGTAGTTTATTTTGCATAATCATGAAATTAATATTGTAGTTAATACGGTGGTTATAAATGAGTTCAACAAAACAGAGCTGAATTTGGCCATCGCTTCATAAGCTTATTTTCCGCTTCAGACAAGTCTTCATTACCGTGCATGTCTATGCACACACTTATCCTTTTGTTTGAACAATGTGGAAAATTCTTGGGAACCAAAGTTAATTCTACCTATAAACACACACAGCCATCATTAACTGTTTGCTTATTAAGGAAGGTCAAGCCGCCTGACTACCTAAATAAAAAAAAAAGATTAGTGCTGTACAATTAAATTCCTGTTCGTGCCTGGCGTAAAGGTCGTTCACTAATTAGCGCTAATATAAATTTAAAACATCCACACTTTAACACACGCCAAACACGTACATTATCACAGCTAAAAGTTTGGACCGCTTACGGAACTGTTTTCCCAAAGCCAAGTGGGTTAAAGACCATAAAAATCAGTCGTTCTTCCATGTCGTTCACGCTGCTTAGCTAATTCCTTGACTTCGACCACAGCCTGATAATGAAAACAACAAATCGATCGCAGTTTCCGAGCCTTTCTAAAAGCTAGGTCTCTCGCCGATCGCATCCGAAACGGACCAAATTCCGGTACAAGTTAGTCGTAGTACGTTACCGTTTCCAGTTTTGCCCCGATAACCTACGACCGCTGCGTGGGGGATGTAGGTCAGCAGCGTCTCCGCAGAACTCCTACGCTTGATGAGAGATTGACGATTCAAACACGCCAGGTGCGTCGCCTTGAACGGGGAAGTGGGGTTGAACTTCCCCAATCTTCTCATACTTGTGGCCCACCATAATTTATCAAACCAATTTTGCTAGTTGGTTTTGGGACATTTATGTGTATGGGATTTATCAGCTACATACTACTTGAAAAAAATCGTACTTATATACTTTCAGTACTTGCGGAGAAGCGATTTTTAGATATTTATTTGCTACTTTGTCATAACAGAGATTCAAAAGACTCCCGAAGAAGATACAAGAATACATAGTAAACGTGTTGGGGAATAGTGATGTTAATGAGTCTTCAGAACAAGCAACGAGACTCAATCTGAATTTATAAACTTATCTCCAAATCTTGAAGTGATAAATAAATTCTTCTCAATTAACCAGTAAAACGTTCCTATTTATTATACAGTGCTTTTGTAAAGTAGTGGATAAATTCGTGTACAATTCAAGGAATAACTTTTGAAAAAAATGCTGGAACCCGTCGATTTTTATTTTTATCTGCGCATTTATTCAAATAAAATCTATACATGCAGGGTAGGAAGTATGACGTCATCGATATTTTTTTAATTTAAATGACAACCCCTTTTTTATTACGGAATTTGAAAGAAAGCATTTTTTTACTACGCTTAGCTGATTTTTGCATATAGGTCACATGACCAAAAATTAAGAAAAAAAATTAAAATGGCAAAATACTAAATATTTAATTGCAATGATAACTTCAAAAACAACTAAATTAAATGTTCAAATTGTGCACCCTTGTCTACCTGACAGTAGCCAAGACCATCGACGTGTTTTTTATTGATGGCTGTCATTGATGAAAACGTAAGTTCATACTTCCTAAAATTAAATTCATTATTTAGCAATTATACTTTTTTTCTTAATTTTCGTTCATGTAACCTATACGCAAAAATTAGCTTAGCGTAATTAAAAAAATGCGTTCTTTGACATTCCTTAATGAAAAAAGAGAGTTACCATTAAAAAAAACATCGATGACGCCATACCTCCTACGCGTATCACCCTGTATGTATACATTTTATTTGAAAAATAAAAATTAAAATGGACTGGTCCCAGCCTTTATTCCTTGGATGTTTAACGAATTTATCCACTACTTTACGAAAGCACTGTGTATTGTTCAGGAGATACCTTTCATTTTAAGTATTTAAAGGATGAATTCTTGAAAATACTTTTAAATAAAGATCCTATTCTGCCAACATTAAGATAAATTAAAAACAGAAGGCATATGGTTTTGCTACTAATATTGTGAAATTTCTTGTGGCTACAATTTGTAACGGAGAAGAAGAAATGCCTGTTTCAGGAAAAAAATAATAAGAAGAGGAATTGATAAATATTACTTTCCGCTTTTGATATAGATCAAGCAGATTTGAGTATGAATAAATTTATAGCGATTTTTTAAATTCAATTTACTAATACAGTTTAAGTAAAACGAAGATTAGAAAATGTTCTAGCACATTTAAAACACATCTAGCTATTTTACTATTTAAATGTCTGTATGCAACTTTTGTGAATAAATAAATATGTTTGTTGCAGCATGGGAAAGTTAAGGGTGCTCCAAAATGTTTTTAATTTCTCTTCTGGGGTGGTATATTATCCCAATTTGTTCTTTAATAACCAATTGCCTGTTTTGTCTAATAGTTGAGATATTACACAAATTCACTATTATTAAAAAGAATTGATCTTGTACAATAATTTCAATGAAATTCTTAGTGGCCCTAAAAGGACCATTTGTTAAACTTGTTTAAGCAGGTGCTCAAAATTTCCTCCACCTGTCTAGATGCACAATTGAACCCTCCTGACAATGGAATACTCATATGGTGCAATGTTGTTTCGAATGATTTCAATAGTGACGAAAAACCTTTGTTGAAGATACTACATGTTGTAGATTTCTTCTTGATGCACTATAGTCCAGAGAAATTAGACAAAATAAAAGCAAAAATTCGGAAAAATTCCCGGAAAGCTGGATTTTTGTATGAGCCTTGATATCGTGGTTCTAAAGAAAATGTCAAGAGTCCCCATCGATCCGAGTGCCGCTAAAAATTTTACGCGGGGTCAACGGTCACCAAAAACGGTGTTTCTTGAATATCTCGTTAAAGGTCACTTTTACAGAAAAAATATTAATTATAAAATTTGTAGCATATGAAATTTCTTACAAAAGAGATATAATTAACTTTATTCGTAAAAGTACAGTTTTGGAAATAATTTGATTTACAGAATTGAAACGTTTATATTGCTCATGAAACGTGTACTCTTTTCCTCACCACCTTCGAGGTAGAGTACAAGCTGCGTTTATTTTTCATATAGTGTCCCCAGTAGGCCTAATCCACGTTTATTTTTGTTTGAAAACTGTTTATTTAAAAAAAAATTATTATGAACTTATTCATTAACCAATTTTGGATTTAAAACAGGAGTTATTATTCTCAATAATTAATATTCATCTTCAGACTGTATTTCAATCTGTATGCTTTCCTCTTGATAATCTTCTTCTTCTTCTTGTTTAAGCAAGACTGACCTTGGCAATTACCACAAACTGGTAAACAATATAAACCAACCTTTCTGCAGCAGCAGTTTAAGCTACAGCCCTTGATACAATTACAAAAAATAGTATTCAGCAGAATATCTAGAGCAGGTGGAAGCACAGTTTGAATTGGATCCAAAATGTTATCCCTCAACGTCCATCCCAAGTCGTCAGGAGTAAGCTCATTAACTAGCCATATTTGAACCTGGTAATAGACCCGATATAAATGTTGCCGTGCACCACCAGGTGTTGGCGGAAGAATAGATAATTGAACAGGTTTTTTGAGTTGGAGTTGAATACCTGTGAGTATCAATAGATACTTATTTTACTGGGGCCTTATACATAGCCAGGAGAAAACGAATTCCATTGTTGAACATCACGTCTGGAGAACATTCTGTATTAGTAAACATGTCTGTGTAATTTATTAATTCCTTATTTTTTTCAAATACTTTGAAGACATTCATTTACCCTTCCTTAAAAATCGCTGAAGTAGTGTCGCAACCTGTCATTGATGGTAATAATAAAATATGATCTTGACACTTTGGATATGACTCCAAACTTTGTGAAGAATACATTGTCGTTTCTATTTTTGCTTTTCCAGGTTTCATAAAATAAATGATTTTATCAACAGGGGTTCGTACAATCAATATTACTAATAAGTCTACGTCTTCACCTACAACAATACTTGTTCTTCTATCGGATTCTTCGATTACTGTTTCAAAGATGAGAACATCAGCATCATTTTGAACTTGTTTTACATTGACATTAGCAGCTTCAAATTTTTCGCATAACATGGAAATTAATCCACGCTTCTTGTTTGCATTCCTAAGGAATTTTTCTTGACTCGTTGAAACAATCATGGATCCATCAAAGAGAATATCAGAGAATGAAGAAACTTTTGCACATCGCCGACGTTGCTCTGCAGCTTTAATATTTTTTTGATTGTCACTATAAACATCCAATATAATTATTACATTATGACCATAATGTCTATGTAAATAATGGACAAAATCGTTTAGTGAACAAGTTCATAATATATTTTTAAAATAAACATTTTTCAAATAAAACTAAACCTAGAGGCTTACTGGGGACACCACATGAAAAAAAACTAACCTTGTACTCTACCTCAAAGATGGCGTGGTAAAGTGTGCACGTTTCATGAGTAACATAAAGGTTTCAACTGTGTAAATCGAATAATCTCCAAAACGGTTACTTTTACAAATAAAAATCGTGATATATTGTTTGTAAAAAATTTCGTAAGCTACAAATTTGATAATTAATATTTTTTCTGTAAAAGTGACCCTTAACGAGATATTCACGAAACACCGTTTTTAGTGACTTTAAACCCGTGTAAAATTTTTAGCGGCACTCGGATCGATGGGGACTTTTGACATTTTGTTTAGAACCACAATATCAAGGTTCATACCAAAATCGAGCTTTCCGGGAATTTTTCCGAAAGGCAATGTTTAATTTCTCTGGACTACTAGTGTTATCATTTGTCTCCACTAGTAGAAATAAAAAGGATTTAAGGCCGGGGAATGCGCGGACCACGCCACAGGGCCGTCTCTACCGATCTACCGATGACTGATGGTATTATTTAAATTATTCCCGACGCCTCTCCCAAAATGTGGTCTTATATTATTGTTCACAGGAACATTAGTAACAAATTACCTGTAAGAAATTGCATTAGATTCAGTAGATTTTTTCACGGTTTTTTTGATCGAGGACACATGCTGTAGAAGATCGAATATGACGAGACATAGTGATGTTTTCGATTTCCATTGAAGAGAGTAGATCCTGTGGAAGGTGCGTTTAAAATGTTTTTTACAGTTCCAAGTTTTTGGTGAACGGAATCTGCAACATAACGTTCTGTTATTACCGCACTCTTCCAGCCGCCGCGCCGTGCCTTTTCAATCCAAGAACGTCCATCCCGGCGTTTATCAACAAAGTGACCGAAGTTTGACGAAATGTGTGACCAGTGTATAGTTCTGGATTCGGAAGATGCTGGCATCTGATAAAATGTATTTTTTCCAACAGGCTGATTGACGCATTTTCCTTTACGGTACCCCATAGAAAATCTAGAATCTTTTGAATTTTCTATTTTATTCTTGTTCTTGACCGCAATACATTTTTCAAAATTTGAATGTAACCAATATTGCACTGCCATCAATCACAGTAAATTTTCGTGGAACTTTACTTTTCGTATTCAAAATGTGAACTACAAAATCCTGTTTGTCTTCAATATTGCCATTTTTCAATGGACAAGTTCGCCTGCACGGCACGTTCTTGAAATTTCTAGCACAACCGCCTGTAATAATTCAAAAATCATTAAAATAATAATTAAGGAAGATAATAACGAAGCTCAGCTTTGCCATCAAATAAATGTCGTAAATCAGACGAAATAGTAGTTTGCATACCAAGGCGCTTAAGTTTAGCTTTTTATCACGAATGTAGATTTAGTTGCCGAGGCCCGTAGGGATAATGAAAGTGTAGCGCAGTAAATTGGGGCGCACTGTCCGGGTGTGAGGTTCGAACTCAACATTCCGACTGCAAACATAAACACTTTACCAACCGGCCAACGCTCTCTACATAATTATTATGAACCAATATTTTATAAGAAGCTATTTGTTGTTAATTTATATGGAAAAGTTAACTCTACACTTACCGCAGACATATTTTTCGGTTCTTATACAATAATTATTGGCAAGCTATAATGCTACATCCTGCACAAGACATAACACATGCACATCTACAAACATACGCGTCTGCACCAAATATCTCTTTGCTTCCTGTTATCCGACTCATAATAGGAAATCACAAATTAAACTTACATTGCTCCAGGAATACCCTATTGGCATGTGCTTAACTTGAAACTTAGTAAGGCCTTAGCTTCTTTTTTGGAATTCTGGACATTTAATACGCTATCGAGGCTAGTAACTTAGTAATTGAATTTCCAAGCAGCAAGTCAATTACCGCAAGTAATTTCAATTACCACAACTACGTGCAAAGTAATTTAATTATTTTCGAAAAGTAATTGACAACTACTTTTTAACAAAAATGGCAATTACCAATTACAATTACCGTATTTGTTTAAAAGTAATTCAATTCCAAGACAAATCAACAAAAAGGAACTTAATTAGTAATTTAATTATAAAGTCATTGATTCACAGTCATACTAGTCTACTAGAAATTTCAATCTATGTAACAGTAGGTGGGGTTTAGGTCCTCATGTGGTATTTTAAATTTGACTAAGACGCCTCTTACGCTTTAATATTGAAATAATTATTTGCCCTTTATGTTACCTTGCTAGCTCAGTAAATATAAGACCCTAAAATACCCCTGTTCTTAAATAGGAAATTGCCAGTATTTGTCAAAACCGGAATCTGGTCCGTACCTGTAGTGTTTTCGGACTGAAACTGACTTGGCACAATGCAC
This sequence comes from Agriotes lineatus, assembly GCA_940337035.1. Classification (NCBI taxonomy): domain Eukaryota; kingdom Metazoa; phylum Arthropoda; class Insecta; order Coleoptera; family Elateridae; genus Agriotes; species Agriotes lineatus. The sequence goes on along the minus strand of OW679199.1, from coordinate 2,197,463 downwards.
AAAAAAGTCAATATGTTTACACAACCTATTGACTTCAAAAGACATATAAAACAGAACTACAATAAAAGAAAATCAAAGGAAACCAGAATTAACGCCTAGAAACACGTACGTGCGAGATCTCTGTATTCACATGCATGTAAGTACACAACATACATGAAACAACATGAAAATTAAAGATGAAATACTTGTCTCTAAAAAAACGCAAATGTCAAAATGTCCTCAGATATAAACCTGATCTGGAGCCAGCCCTGGTCGTTATTTTATGCATTTCTTAAGCGCGATTCTCACACTGTGGAATAGTGATGGGAAGTTTCGATACTTTTGCGGACTCGTTCATTCCAATCCCATTCCGCAAGTGGATCGAGTCCATGGGATTCGATCCTCGGATCGACATCGAAATTGAATGTACATTTCAGACACCCGGGGTCCTCGGTCATTCCGTACCCGGAACGAACAGCGCGCGTATCTTTGTTTTGGTGAGTGGTTACGCAGTCGGTAATTCAGTATGTTTATATGTCTCAAACATCAATTGGGCACATACAAAGCCGCCAAAAGCCATAAATCACTGATAACTGATAAAAAGGCATGCAACTTCGGCCGTATCATGTGTCGCCTGTCGACGTCGAGCCTCTAAAACGAACACCATCATCATTTGCTGTTCCCCATTAACACATTGTATTGTATTCTGTATTGAAATGGATTGAATAACGGAATGCCAAAGGAATGAATGTCCGCGACCGGATCGACACATCGCTACTGTGGAAGCGATTCATACTTGACTGGCGTGAGGCTCGAAAATTAACAACACTGGCGGGGAAGTCCCGGACTGGCTGACGCGACGCTTGGTCGTCTGACACCACAAAATACTTGAAAGGTCGCAATTATACTTTTTACACGTAATTCGCGTGCCTTACTGTACACGCCGAAGAAGGCTGCAGCAAACTCTGCCTTGTGAAACCCACAACAACTGATATGCAGCAAATTAGTTACTGCTCGGCTGTCGAAGCTGTTTGAATTTAGATCTCTCTTCATATGGCGAAGTTCATTTCACCGCCGGCCTCGCCCCAGAGGATGGGCATATACGCACTCGGACAAAGCCCGCACGCTAATAATCGCTTCTTCGTGAAATAATTTTTAGTTAAAACTCCCCTCATCACCCAGACAGGCTCTACATTCGCGTTTAATGCTACTAACGCAAATTAAGAAATGCATTCGATGTATAGGGAAATCTAATTTATAATAATAAAGCAAAAAGTACAACTTGGCATATATTTTAAGTATGAAACTAAGTATAATAGGCAAGGGATGCCAGATGGCCCATTTCATCTCAAATGACCACAGCAAATGGTTTCTGAATGCTTCTAATAGTAAGTAAAATATGGGCGCATTATTTTAAGGAGGTTCTGTCGGCACCCAAGGTTAATACCCTACTGTTTACCAAGTCTTTCCATGTTGTGAACTTATATAGAGGTAAATAGAGGTAAATTAGAAATTTGAGATAGAACAAGCACATTCTGTTCATGTGCACGATATGACAAAACGGCGGTCCAGAAGAAAACATTTTCGAATTATTTTCCTTTAACTAGGAAATGAACCACTTTATTCTGCGACCTCAAAATACTAATGACACAAACTTGAAATACCTTCATTTACACATTTTGTGGTATCAATTAATGAGGGTCGTCCTACACTTGCAATCGCTCTCTACTGAACTGCCGTTAGTTTATTAGTTTGTTTGTGGTTGATAATTACTCATTATGTTTATATAGGTATTTCCGTTTGCGTTAATGAATATGTAACCATATCCTACATCTTTCTAGGCTAGATTTACATATAATGTATAATAATCATAAATAAATAAATACTAATAACAGCACCTGTTCTCAAGTTCTACCATAAAACCGTGATTGCAAGCCTGGGCTAAACAAACTGCGGCTGCCTTTACAAACTGGCAGAAAGCCTTGCGGACATGGAAAAACTGAACTCCGAATATTATTACTCAAATAGGAAGTAAGTACGAAGAAAAGAGGCTCAGATTCGCTGATATTGGCAGCAGCCGGGCCTTGAAACGGACACGAAAACAAACAAAAACAATGCAACAATTTGGAATCGAGGTCTAATTGCAGTTTTTAGATTGAAGCGTCGTTTTTTGTGCCTGCGTATGTGTGTGAAGGCGAACGGGTGTACAAAAGCAAACAAACTCGTACTTGAGTATGCAATTTGATGACTAAAACCTGTCACCGTTAACAGTTCTAAATAGAGTTTGCGTTCTGTTAGGAAAAGAGCTGGTTTTAATCGCATCTGCTTTAAGCGAACGGTTTCACTTTCGGTATGGCTTTTCGGAAAGTCCGTTTGAAACAATAAATGTGCACTTCCTGACCTGCATAGCAGTTAAAATGAAAGCGCAGTGCTGTAATTAAAGCTATTTTTATTCCGCTTATAGTTGGCCATGTCCTCGGCCAGTGCACTATTATGGTTTCGCTAGTACTATAAGGCCCATGGCTTTCTTTGTCATGATTTCCTATTCTTTGCCAATCCTTGTGAGTCCTCTTCCACATGTTGCAGCTACGTTGGTTTTAGTTGTTCTTTTCGTATTATTCATGTAACAGTGTCTTTTTAAGGCGAGTTTGCTGCGCGATCAGCCATTTATTTCTGCTTAGTCTGAAGTTTTATTTAAGTTTAAGGTTGTAGTTGTAGTCAAGGAAACTATTTATTATTAAACTAATAGTAGATTTCTCAGAAGACTGCTTCCGTTATCGCAGCTTTAAAGAAAGCTGGCGGTAAGTGTAGCATATCTAATAATGAATAATTATTCAATTAACTTGCCGTTTATACAAATCATCAAAATAACGGCCTGATATTTATTATTTTTATGCATGCAACGGAAACGGAAAAGTCCTTAAGCGACTTGCTAATATTAAATTAACCCAAACAAGCTGTTTTGATTTTATCTACATTTTATTTGTTTAAATTTAAGTTACATAAATCAAAATATGCGGGGTGTAGTTAGAATATTATATTGCAATGCTCTTCTTTGCAAATATATGAAATACATATTCTTTATAATACAGTTATTTTCTATCAAGATTACTTGTCATATTGTACAAATGCTTATTTCTTGAAATGGCCGCTCATCTTAGTTTAAGATAGTTATGGTTTATGTGCTTGGTCATATTAACCATTTACCTGCTGTACCCTAGACAGTGGAAAAATCCGATAAAACATATCCTAATCCAGAAAAATTGATATTAGCCAATCGAACATTACCATGTAAAAAATGTCATTTATGAATCACACTTAAGTATTAGCAATGACAAAAGGCCAACAAGCAGGCAGTTATAATTGACGATAATATGTACGTTGTAGAGAAGATGAACAAATCAGAATAAAAAAATGATGAACTAGGGTTACCAATTCCAAAAGATATTCAAGGAATACCAAAAGTACAGGAAAGTTGGTACAATAGGTACTCCCTGTAAAAGCTTTAAAATATAAACAGAAACGCCCAATAATGTAAGTCAATGAAAAAATATATAAAAGTAACAATATAAAGACATTAAACATTTTTTCAGTAAAAGAGATGGAAAATAATGAAGACGGTAGACAAAAAGTTTAAAATTAGAATGATTCGTCAGATGAGCAACATCAAAAATAGGCCATTACATGCACCCTTAACATACTTACAACTTATGTGCAGAGTAAAATGAATATCAATAAGTAAATTATTAACCCAAATAATTAATCTACTGAAAATTATAACCCAGCTAACAAAATATGGGTAAATAAAGAAATAAAAAAACCATTGAAATGTGTCTATAGTTATAAGAAAAGACAAGAAGAAAGCTTGATAGTAAATTATTGAATGGAGAACACGCTGTAAAGGATAAACAACGAGCAGAAGGGGAATATACACAAGATGCAAAAATTTTGAACAAAAATCTAAACCAGCTGTAATTGAAAATAATAAAGAACATGCATATTTGGCTCAAATTGCAATGTTACAGGAAGATAGATTTCCTTAAAACAAAAAACGATTGTTTGATTTCAGAAAATGAAGTTTTTATCAGATGAACCGCGTCTGCTAAAAGGTCCAAGCCCAAGATTCCGCCGGAACAGGCGGTCCAGGTCTCCGAAGTTATGACCCCCCGCTTCCGCCACCGAGGGAGAATCTGGCAGCGCAAAGACACTCTAAGCTTCCGCCCGCACTCTCCGCCTTCCGCCGAAGTGTGCCCTTCCCCAGATTCGCCCAGTACGTGAGGACCGCGACGCTACCATAATTCGCCTGGACACTCGCGTGCTTTCAAAAGATTGGACACGGCACCTTCTCTAACGAGGCTCCATATGTGGCTTCTCCCACATACGTCCGCCAAGCGGTCTACGACGAAAGTATCTTCCCCAGCCGCTATCTCCTCAGGCCACGTCAACAACCCGATCCATCCAGGAAGCCAGAAGCTCCGGGCCAAGAAAAGGACTTCGCTTGAGCACGCACTCCACGTTCCCGAAGGCCTGGCACCGCGCTTCCGCTACCGAGAGGCGATCTGGCCGCGCCATAAAAACCCCAAGCTTTCGCTTGCACCCATCCGCGTGTCGCCGAAGTGTGCTCGTCCCGTGGTTCGCCCCAGCATGTGGAAAAGCCCACGGCTCCAAAAGACTTCGCTTGGACACACCCCAGATTCAAGAAGCCCTGGCCGCCGCTTCCTGCACCCCTGGACAACTCTACTTCCACGAGCCCCAGCTAACGACACACTCCGTCAGGACGCTCGCCAACGCCAACGCCATATTAATTTTAGATTTTAAAATAAACAAACTTTAAACCAATCGCTATCTTTAACAAGAGCCCACCTCAACGACCACACTTCGTAACACCCCCTACCCTGAGCTAAATGAGTGAATGAAAGCAAAAACTCCATTATTAGCACCGGCCACGCCTCACGCACGTGATGTCTTCGCCGTTTTCTTGTTAGGCAAGATGAAAACAAACAGGCGCATGTACTGTTAGATGAAAGCGGACAATGCGGAACACACATTAATGAAATACTCTAAATGGGACAATATAAAACTCAAGACTTAAGCAGTAAGGGACATTGGGCACGCAATTAGACCAAAAAACATTATAACAAGAATGCTAGAAAAGTTGAAGGATCGAAGAACTTTGGAAGCCACGATATGCGAAATAATGAAAACGAAAGAAGACGAAATCAGGAGAAAATATTAAGGGAAAGTAATAAACGGAAAGATAAACAGAAGAAATAGAAATACAATTGGTACTATGAAGTAATACTGAAGTGGTTCCGTACTGCTAGAGCCGAAGATAAAGGAGGGGTTGTAGTCGGTAGAAATCCGAGATCACCTTGAAAAAACCAAGGTGTCTATTAAAGATTCTCATTCCTCCACAAAAAAAAGATGCGTAAGTCAGGGAAAGCAAGAATAGATCATCCTTAAACACGCATGATGGGCAAACTCGCTTTACTACCAATATATACATTTCTAAATGTAACTTTTAAAGTTTGCGTCACAACTATATCATTAAAAACTAATCGATGTCTTCGAATGATATCGCTATATCCAATATACATACGTAACTGGGATTGGGCAAAGAGTGACTAATGAATACAACCAAAGTGTACCCGATGTGCCAAAACCTTATTCCCATTAGAATTATGCCAAAACAAATACTCAGTGTAATTTCAAGCACGAATGTGATAAAATATACAAAATAAACATTAACATTAACGTCATTGCGCTATTTTGCAAGATACGTATAGACCCAACGCATTTGATCGGTGTCTCAATGTTTTAGGACATGTGTTTGCCTTGGCAGTGAAAATGGCAACAGCTGATAATATTCAATTCTCAAGGAGCAAAAATTTGATCCAAACAAAACCGTCAGCAGGTGGTAAGCTAACACTTACACGCTGAGAAAATTATTTGCTCGGAAAAGAAAATATGTCTTGTGCAAAACATCTTTGTTTCAGCTCTGCCCTATTGGCGAACCAAAAATTTGATGTCTACAAACGACATGTTTAACCCTATTTTCTAGGCAATTGCCAATTACAGAGTTATTAAATTCGTAACCAAACGCTAGTAAAAAGAAGGTTATTGACTAAATACTGTTAGTAGAAATATATTCTTTCATTCCTTACCACTCTTAGTGCTACCAAGATCATATTTTTTATACTATTTTAAAGTAAATCTCAAACAGAATTTTAGCGTTGCTTTGCTTAATAAAAACTAGAAAAATTTGAGTCATGGTAGTGGAAATGCCACTATTGTGGGCACTAAAATTTTATATTGCAATAAACCTTTTACATACGTAAACCACTTTATGATCTAATACGAAACTTTTAGAGCATATTATTACGAAACCTGATATTATAACAAAAAAGGTAAACAATTACATGATAATGGAGAAAATGCTATGTATTAATGTGAAGGTTATGATTTCATACAAAATTTTACAGTCTACAATGGAAAACCACATTATAAAACTGGATGAGTCAGATCACCTGAATTTTTCTACTAGTAGGTAAATTAGAGCTCCCCAAAACGTACAAAGGTGCAAACCACTTTAGTGATATATTTTGATAAACATATAAGAACTTAATAAAGTACCAGACTATAAACTCTGCTGCCTGCTGCTAAGTACGATCTTGATTTTGCAAGACATTTCGGTTATTACAAAAACTTCCATCTTTAATTTTGAGCAATAATGGTTCTCAATCGATTGTCAGATAAATTTCAAATAGTCTGAAACTTATGCATTTTGATATAAAATTATGGGGCTGTAATTAATAAAATATTTCCAGTAAAATTAAAAAAAAAAAACTACAGAATAGTACTCAAATATGTCTATACAGCTATTAAATAATAAAGAAATTGGTTAGTTGTTTACAAAATTCCACAAGAGGAACTGCAAAATTTCTACATTGAGATTCAGTTAGTTATACAGTAAACTGCCGCTAAGACAGTTCACACATAATCTCATAAATAAAAAATACCTATTTTATTTTATTGTGTCAAGTTTTATACATCTACAAAGTAAGTTCCTTTTCATATAAGCTTATATCAGTCTATTAGTTTCATTTAACTCAGTGAATATATGTCCTAAAATGCTTTGATAATCTTCTTTAGCGGCTAATAGCCTCTTGCTCTATTTTTTTAAATTCCATTAAGGTTTTGTTTAATTAAATAAGAATATCTACATACTTTGTCTAGGGATTGCGGGCTCTCATTAAATATGCCACTGCTTTACTCAAGTGGATTACATAAAATCCTTTATAATCAAACCAACTTGATCTGAAATAAGAATTTTTGTGTTAAATTTTTTTGTTTAGAAATACTACATCTGGCTGCTTCAGTTACGCAGACACCACCGAACAAAAATTTTGTTTTCTAAAATGTTTAGAAATTTAATTTTAAAGCGCTTATCTAACTGTATTAAAAAACAAATAATAAGAATAAAACTTATATTAAGTCTAGCAAAAATCCTTTTTGCAACACACTTAGCATTTTCGTATAGCTTTCATCCTTAAAGATTATGGTGTAATCTGTAATATGTGTTACTACTAAATTGTGAACCGAAAGGGATAAGTGTTATATTTTCTAAAATGTCGAATGATTATACTATCAGTTCTCATTCATTTATGGTTGCACTGTCAGAAAAACATCGCAAACTGACTCAGTTGTCTGCAAACTATTTACAGTGTACAAACAGTTAAAATATTTTTCAAATGCCATTGAAATTATATTTCCCCAAAAGAAAGCTATAATTGATATATTTATCTAAGTTGTGTTTGTTCAGGTGGTTAGTGACTACCTGTCTGCATTACGCATTGGCATTATCGTTTGTTAGGTAAACAGGACTATCACTCATGATTACTGGGATATGTTGTTTATAAACTACTGCTACTTATATCACAAGGTTGTGTAGGCAAGCATTCCGTTAATCAGGTTATTTTTAACCAAGGGCTCTTTCTTTTGAAGGTAGTTATTTTTTTTTATTGAATAATCAAATTATCCTATATTTGTGTACTTCACATAAAATGATTTAAAAAATCACAACTCACAATCTACGAATTGATATTAGACAGGCACTTACTATACATTTTCAATTTGGTAATTAGTATTGTGTTGTTATTGTTATCATAGTTTATAGTTATACGCAACAACGCTTTTTCTACCAACAATTAAATATAACAATTGCTTGTTAGATCAGCGTTTCTTAATCTTTTTGATAAGTGGAACCCTTTTTAATGTTTACTTTTATTGTGGAACCCCTGGTTTGTTTCAATAGTATGGTTTTAATGCAAAATTCTGTAAATAGTTTGCAACCAAAATGACAATTATTTCCAATAATATTTATTTGCTTCAAAACGGAATTACAAAATTAACCCAAAAGTTTTTAAAATATCCTATTCAAACAGGACTTTTAAACATAAATTTTAATGTAATGAGTGGTACTGCTTTTTATTATCGCAGATATACCTAATATTAGGCTTTTGTTGTCATATAAAGTATATAATAGCTTTAAATGAAATAATTAATGGCAACGGATACTACACTTTATAAATTATATTAGATTTAATTACGAACCTGCCTGTCAAACTCAGGGCAAATTAAACGAGTATAATTTATTACCACAAATAAATGGGTTATTGCTCATTCTTATTTTATCTATCTTATATATATTTCTAAAAGTCCTGACTGACTCACTGACTCATCAACGCCCAGCCCAAACCCTTGGACCTAGAAAGCTGAAATTTTGCACAGAGGTCCCCTTTATGATGTATACAAGGAATAAGGAAGGATATTTCGAAATTCAACCCCTAAAGGGGTAAAATGGGGGTTCCAATTTTGTATGAAGAAATAATATTAAATAGACATTTCGACTTGAAACTTCGTAGGAGTACTCCTAAAAACAAATAATCAAACATGTATTTCGTGATTTTCCGAAAATCAACCCCTTAGGGGGTGAAATGGGGTAAGTAAGCCTAAAAATCGATATGGGTGTCGTTATTGAGGTTTTTTGGGACGTTGATTGCGAAAATTACATTTATTTTTAAGTCCAAGACGGTGAACATGACATAGGGGAAGAAACGGGACGGGACGGGACTAGACTGGACGGAACGGGACGGACTGGACGGGACGGGACTGAGCGGGACGGGACTGGACGGGAAGGGAAGGGACGGAACGGGACGGGACGGGACGGGGCAGGGCGGGACGGGTCGGGGCGGGGCGGGACGGACGGGACGGAAAGGGAAGGAAAAGGATGGGATGGAAGGGGAGGGGATGGGATGGAAGGGGAGGGGCGGGACGGAACGGGAAGGGACGGGACTGGACGGGAGGGAAAGGGGCGAGACGGGATGGGACGGGAAGGGTCGAGACGGGGCGGGGCGGGGCGGAACGGGATGATACGGAAAGGAAAGGGAAGGAATGGGATGGAAGGGGAAAAGACAGGACGGGACGGGAAGGTACGGGACTGGACGGGAAGGGACTGAACAGGAAGGGACTGGACGGAAAAGGAAGGGACGGGACGAAAAGGAACGAGACGGGACGGGACGGAAAGGGAAGGGGAGGGAAGGAATGGGATGGAAGGGGAGAGGCGGGACGGGACGAGACGGGACGGAACGGGACGGGACGGGACGGGACGGGACGGAATGGGACGGTACGGAGACGGGGACGGAGAAAGGGACGGGGACGGGGATAGGATGGGATGGGATGGGATGGGATGACAGAAAATAATTAGTCATTATTTAATACACAAATAACGAACCTCGCGCGAACGAAGTCGCGGGTAAAAGCTAGTCCGCAATAAATTCGGGCTTAGCTCCGTAGAACTTGAGACAAACTTGGTTCAGGGTGTAGCTTCATAAAATTAAGAAAAACTTTGTATCACAAATAATTCATTGTTTGCTAATTTAAATCGGGTATTAGGTAAATGCACAATTTCCATCTGGCGTATAGATAACTTCTAAATTTGACTCAGCAACAAAACGATCTGTGATTACAAGAAACAGCGTAAATTCAATTTTAAAACACCAAAATGGCAAGAAAGCAACAGGTAAATATTAATACTGTGGCGTAGCAACTGCTAAGCTCGTTTTGTTTCTAGTGTAACGTCGGAACCCAAGCGCGATCGATTTTTGTTCTACATCCGGCCAAAACTAGAAAAAACTGGGTCATCTTCCATTTTCAAAAGACGCTAACTGAATTTCTCGAAGTTGGACGGATCTGGACCACTGGAACCTGGCTCTACACCTCTTAGACAGCCTTCACTTGACGAACCCCGCGAATTCTGGGGCTTCATCAAAAGCTTACTGTGAAATCCTACCTTAATTGGAAGCCTCTCGGACGCTGGATACCCTTTTCAATGACGCCGCGGGGATTATGCACTTGGGAATAGCTTGTTGGTTGGAATTTCTACACATACGGGCTCCTGAATGTCCCCTCTACACGTAGCAGGCACTATTCTTGCTGGGCGATGCTGCTTACTTCTGGAATTGGGCCCTCGAAGTTACTCGCAGTTGGGCGAATCCTACTGCTGACTAATCTTCTTCACTTGGATCTCTTAACACGTGGAAAATTATACCCACAGATGCCCTGCACACTGGTTAATAACACAATTGGTATAACCAAAGGCTTTTTATTTATAATTTTATGCGATAAACTGAGGAGCTCTATCTGGCCCCAACACAAATTTTACAAGCTTGTTTGGTTATTATTAACAAAAGACTGTCATGTCACTTAGCAACTAGATTGCCAATTTTTATAAAAGTAATTACGATTAATAACATGTTTAACCTTATGGACTACAGTTTTGATGTCATGTCTTTGCCTAACTACTAAAATTGTATTTTGCTTAGAATAAATGTTACTACACTTTGCTCTGCCTTTAAATCACTTTTGTTTATAATGCACTGATACACTTGGAGTTAATTTCGCGCCCCACTACCTGTCTTTCGATCGGTTGCCTTCTATTTTTCATTGCTCTTTGCAATCATTATTTTGCTACCACTGTTACGTTTACCTTTCAGCTAATTTGCCGTTTCCTGACCTACAATCTTAATACATAACGCTCATATTCTTTCTGTACTTAACAAATCATTCTGTATTATTTTATTCACATAATGTCTGATATTAATAAGCTTAACTCAGTTACAAATTAAATTGCATTAGCCCTTCCGAACATTAATCATATCTGCAACACTGAACGTAATCCTTCTAAAACCTGCTTTATTTCATGCTAACTTTTATCCCTCATGTTATTAGTTACTGCTGCTCACATCAAGTGCACTTATTAATGTAAAATACTGATTATAGTGCAATAAATAAAATGTTTAATACTGTGCTCATGTTGACCTTATTCATTTAGTTAATTAGGCAATCAGAATTGCTACGGGCAGTGAACCATTACATAATGTAGTTGGAAATGGTAAAAGTGCCAACACGGCCTTTTGCGACAATTGAGGATATTTCAATAAAAGTTTCGTATTCTTCTGCTGACATGGTCGAAGGTCGTGCATTGACAATAAATGGGTTTTTAATCCAGAATTCAGTTTGATATTTAATCTGCTGTTCATTTGGAAAATACTGATTAAAAACTTCACTCAAACCTTTCAGGTGCTGCATAATTTCTTTAATAAATGTGTCTCCTATTTCAACCTCTTCCTCTTCTGAAACGCCTTATATTGTTGGGAAGCAATCAAACTCGTTGGAGCGCATACAAATTGTTCAAAATTCTATCTTTTTTTAAAGCAAGAATTTTTTCGTGAGTAGTAAATACATTTACCTACTTGTTTGTTCTGAAGGGTTAAATTCAGTTCATTTATTTTTAGAAAAATGTCATTTCCAGACGACTGTAAATATTGTTGGGTGAAGTGAATGCCGCCTCACCCAACAATACAGGAGTCTGGTAATGTCCCTTTTTGTCCAAGATTCACATACTATTTTTCCACCGATCGATACGAGTAATTAAAAAAATTAGGAAATAGTACTCGAATATGCCCTGCCCAAGCTGGAAATATTATTCCTGTACAGTTTTATTGTAAATTAATACCTAGCAACGTCTGATGTAATGGAATGTTTGACTTTGCTCAACAAAATTTTGTCAATAATGTGTCAGTTCTAGTACGATTGGCGGAAAAAAATATTAACAGCTATATTTTATGTTGTTAATTTTATATTAAATTCAACTAAAAGTCATTATTTCTAGAGCTATATTCTTCTTCTTCTTCTTCTTCAGCTTTAAGAAGGCGATATCGCCTGTTTATATTCTGGAAACATTATGCTGGTTGTTGTGGTTGTTCTTGGGATGTAGACTGCCAACTGTCGCGCCATCTCTTTGAAGGTCTTCCTGGTGGTCTTCTGCCCTGGGGCTTGCCGTTGCGGGATATTTTAGCTATGCTGGTATCAGTCATTCTGGATACATGCTCATTCCACTCCCGTCTTCGTTTTCTTACCCATCGTACTGTATCTCCTACTTTGCATTTGTCTCTTTATGTTGTTAATTTTATATTAAATTCAACTAAAAGTCATTATTTCTACAGCTATATTAATAGAATTATATGCTTAAACTACGAATAATGGTCCATGTTCTTCAACGCCAACGAGATTGAAAGCATTTTTCCAATAATAAGCTACAATTGAATTTCTTCTCAAAACGTATGGGACATACGTTATTCTCGTCAAGAAAAGAATTTAGAAAACCAAATATTTCAACTCCCGTTAATTTTCATTGCTTTTTTAAGTAACTTTCTTGAATTTTGTGCAAAAAAAGTAGCTAAAGTTTCGCGGACCCTTGAGTGATCTCCACAGAACCCTAGGGTTCCGCGGAACACAGTTTAAGAAACGCTGTGTTAGATGATTAAACCTTTTTTAGTTTACAATTGAAATAGTTAGACATCTTGAATCAATTAAAAAATCACACAATTTAATAGGGTCTTGTACCTTATTTTATTTTCCTTTGTTATTCAGCATAAAGGAAAGTGAAATTTTTGCTCAAAAAGGTCCAATATAACTTATTACTATTTTTTTCCGTAATATAATTTGTGATTCACAAAGTTATTTGTTTCTGTAGATTAAAAAATACGCAACTAAGTGAGTAATTAGTGTAATACAATAACTTCTACTTAAATATGAAGCTCGTGCTATCATACTTGATAGTGTTGATAATGAAGTGTTATCGACTACGCCGGCGCCGTCTACTAGGCACAATAGTAATACTAATTATTATTATAACTTAATATTCTGCGCAATCAACTACTTGTTGTTTTGCACTTAAGGAAGAATTAAAATACCTATTTCAGTATACCCTGTAATTAATCACCCCTTTGCGTACTTCAAATTATTGTATATGACAAAAAGGGGCTAATAATCACATGTACATACTACGTACAGAAAACCAGCACAGCTGCAGCTTTTAAAAATTCGAAATGTTTTGCAACGTTTCTATCTGCAGATAATTATATGACATTTATGTCACTTGCGAACTATCAATCATATTCAACAGTGATAAATCCTAATAAAATATATACAATCTGTAAGAAGTGATTTGCGCATGCTTACAAAACATTACGTCCTATTAATTTTAATTTAAAACGGCTAACACGAATAAATGTAAGGTCACTAGGCAAAATTTAGTTGTTTCAGGTGATTTTTACCGCTTACAGGCGTGCAGTAGTTATCCAGTGGCTTCCAATATTTAAACATAAAAATAATTCTCAAAAATATTCAACCTTATCTTCAATAATTTGGTTCCACTTATTGGTTACTGTAATGAAGATTTTTCTATCTTTTTTATTTCTTGTTCGGCTATCGGTAATTTAGCTTCTAAGTTCTTGATTTATCTCATTCAGTGATTCTTCTTTTTTAATTCCTTTAGTACTTGGTAGATCATTTTCGAATTTCCTTTTCCAGCTTATTCCCAAACTCTTTCTACGCTTTGCTCTTTGATTTTTAATTAGTTTTTTAGTTTTTTTTATATCTGAACTTTTTACGTGTAGTAGTCTTTTTTCACGGTGATTTTTCAGCTTAACTACCTTTTTATGCCTGCTGCTGATAATACTTTTTTCCCACTATACCTCTAAGTGCTTTATAACTGGGTGACACTGCCTGCTTACTTCTTTTCTATATTGAAATTACATGTCCTATTTTTCTTATTGTTTCTTTATTGTGATTAGGCCTATTACTGATTTTTTTCTTAGTTCTTGTACTCAAACCTAGTTTTACTAATAACCATTTAATGTGCAGAAATCAATTATTTTCTGGTCGCTTCTGTTTAAGGTACTCACTCACTTGACACCGATAAGTAAACTATGAAATTATGAAGCCTTTCCTTTTTCATTGTTTACATGTAGTTGGCATTCTACTTCTGTCTCTGTCCTGCTGCTATTATAATTTTATATGGAAAAGCATAACCAATAGGGCATCTCTGTATATTGTTCCTTTGAGGTTATAATACACGGATGTGTTGTAACATGCCACGTTCTTTCAGTATTCTAATTGCTTTTTATCCTTTTGTGGTAGCCAGAAGCCAACGTTGGTTAATTGCTTCGATTGGTTAGATTCAGAAGACTTTAGAAAAAGTAAGTATATTGTTTCTAGTATTGCATTTCATTCTTGTAAATAAACTTAAGACTAAAACGTATGTACATTATAAAAGTGAAATAAAACTAATTCGAGTTAACCTCTTTTCGCCATATTGGTCGGATCAGGAATGTACTACTATTTAACATTTAAAAATACAAAATAATAGGTTTGAAGCTTTACAGTCATAGAAGCATGTTGGTCGGTCTAAGAAACATACGTTTGTAACAGCTGACAACCTGGAAGCGCCACATGTGATTAGCAAATGTACAGTAGCATTTCAATGGACGCTATTTGTAACAGTCGGTTAAATGTATGTGTTTACAGTGTAAAGTCTAACAAAATTATAAATTAGTTCCCAGTTGTTTTCAGTATATGATGTAGAATGTGTTAGAGATTAGAAAAATTTACAAATTGCTTCTAGAATGCTAAAAAATGGGGTTTTCCTGTTTAGGAAACATACCTAGTTATTTTCATGATTTTGTTTTGTTCTTGATTAGGAACATTACGTAATACTGCAAAATTAGGTAAACTGAGTTCTAACTATTGTTTCTAGGTTTAGAATAGCACTTCCCTCATTGAGAGTGAAGACTAAAATTTCAAGCCCGCCTTTAGTAATTCCTGACTTCCTTGACGAATAGCTGCAATAGGTAGACCTTACCATTACTTTAAGTTATACCGTGATCAGGACGTTTTACAGCACATTGTTTTTGAAAGTAACAGATATGCCAACAAAACCCAAATAATCCCATACAATTAGACCTTGATGAGTTAGATTTTTTTGGGTGTAGTATTCTATATGTCAATTATCCACATGAACTCCGATGTATTGAGCCAGAGATACAAGAATACCACAAGTTGCAGATGTGTCTTGTGATATGAAAATATGATATATGAAAACGAAGTCAGAAGCGATGACTAGGATAAAGTGCATGAAATTAGATTTCTTATTCCACATTTGTGTGAGAAATATAAAGAACTTCCTATCCTTCAAATCACGTGTGTGGTTAAGCAAGCTGTGCCATTCAAATGTTCTACGCTGAAGACTTATGATCCATAAAACCCAAACAAATAGGGGACAAAGTAATTGTAGTGTGTGACATGAGAGGTGTCAGTTCTGACTTCGAAATTTATACAGAAAATATTTTACCAGTTCAGCAAAGATGAGATTTGGGATCTAATAGTAATATAGTGCTAAGAATGGCAGCAATAGAAATAGACATTTTGAAAGTATTCAAAATGTAAAACTTATTTGTGTATCACAAAACATTAAAACCGTTTATGAAGTTTCACATTTAATTTTGTCTATATTTTGTATTAGTTGACTATTGGCTCAGTTTAGAAACAAAGTTGTATTTTTTAAGTAAATATTGTTTACGATTTTTGTCTTCTTGTAGCTCATTGACTTCTCAAGCACCGATTTTATCAATATTTTTTTTAAACAAGCGCTTAAGTATGTCTTCAACCCGCGCGGCACGCCAGCGAAGGAGGTTCCAAGGGCCGGCTAACTTCTGCGTCGTTCTGCGGCTCTACCTGAAGCCAAGCCTAGAATTAACAACATTAAACGGCGGCGTTTGCTAACACACGCCGTAGGCTTCGTGTGTGATCGTTTTAGGGGTAGTTACTTCCTGGCATGGAGTTTGGCCGGTTTTACTGTGATTCTATGGTGGGGAGACGCGGGACTTACCGATGATGGCAAGGGGGTACCCCACGCCGAGGTGAGTTTAGGAAGCGGTCAATGAGGTGTGTTGTCCCGGGAGTTCTTCCTGGTCCTGTTATCCGAGACGAGATTCCTATTCCAAAGCAGACCGCACGGTCGTCAACCCTTAAAGAAACTTCCGGAGGCTACTCAATCGCACAACTGCGAGCCGCAAGGCACCGAAACGGTGGGTAAAGGATGTCCGAAGGATGAGAAGTGCGGCGGTACGGCAGCAATGCTAGCCGCTGACACAGCGATACGTGCGGTAAAGAGCATGCTCTCGAACGGTGACCCGTCAAACGTTACCTACACGGGTACTACGGGCAGTCAGCACCAAGCCCTGCGCATCGAGATATCCGGCACCCCGGTGTCGGGTACCGCGAGCGTGGTTGACCAGTTGAGGATGAACTCGTAGTGGCAATGGTACCCAATATGCTGGGAAAGGGGCTTCCGCTTCGGCGGGAGCCAACGGGTGTCGACCCCACAAGTCGTCAGAGGTTGGATAGGCCTCGACCGGACCGGTGCCGGACCTGCGGCATCGGTAGCTTCCCGCCTGAGAGACCGAAAGGTATGGAGGGCGGAGGACGATATGCTTAATTGCTTGGTGCGCCTAGCTTCACAAATGTGTGTGTGATTCTATAGTGCCGTTACCCGGGCTCACTGTAGATGCTGGAATTTCGCCTGAAGACGCCGCAGAAACCCCTTGATGGCCAGGAATAGGTCTATGTATCACGCAAGTAATGCTTTTAATTAACTACGTTATTCGTTTGGTTTGAAACGTGCTTACCGAAAGCAGCTTAATCGGGGGAGGCTGGTGGTAGGAGAGAATGAGGGTTTTCAGGACTCAAATTCTGAAATTTTGTGAATTTACATACCCACTTAAAATGAAACCAGGCTTCGGCAGAAAAAATGTTTTGTCTAACAAATTATCATTTTGTAAATTTGCATTAAACCAATTACAATACTGCAGATGTTTCTGGGGGTGGAAATGCAGCCTCCGTTTCACAACGTTTAGCATGAGCCATACGACAAACCAGTTTGTTGGGCTAATTAACGTAAAGATTTTCTCGGACTGTGTTCAAGACGAGCACGTGCATCTTGCACAACATCTTCGGTACTCACTGTGGGTCGACCAGGTGACTTCCCTCGAACAACGCTTCATGTATTTTAAAAGCAAACAACAACTCTGTAGATGTAACGGCATAAAACTTTATGTTCTACTTCTGCTTCAGGAAATCTTTCCCAGAATTCGACAACACACGACATTATTGGGTGAATCCACCTCCTATTTTCTTTTCATCTTTATTTCCATTCTGGAGATACGATTGTAAGAGGAATTTGTCCTCGAGTGAAAATGGCACGATTAGTATCAACAGTTCTAACCTAAAATAGAAACATTTGGTAAAACCGTGGATGGTAATGTTAGTTTTGAAAAAACTGTTGTTAAAAGTAGCGAAAAATATTGATATGAACGGAAAATTTAAATTTACAAAATACAAACAAGCTGAAACTGACAGTTGATATACAGCTAACTTTACTGCAGAAACCTGCGCGGAAGAAAGTTTTTTCGGTCAGCATTTTCTGATCTCCCGGTACATATAATGCAGTCAATTGGATCTGAAATTTATTAGATAGCTCGAAATAGCAGCTCTTTACTTTGGTTGTAAAGCTTAATGAAGAAAACACGATTTCACGTTAAATCAGAAGCCTTCCGTGCAAAGTGCGACCCTTTTACACGCTAAGGCGACCTTTACGACAGTTTGTTACAGGAATAACTCGATTTTACTATATGGATCTAACATCCCAAATACTAAACTGGTTGGTTACGATGAAAACGTCACAGATCGGGAAAAAATACAGATATTCGTTGCCCCAACTAACCTACGATGGGCTGTAACAACAGTTGCCGACTACGCTCAGGGAGATTGGGTGGTTCACTACGAAATTAATCAGGACGACGTCCTATTAAACGAAATAATGATGTTAAATGCTTTAGACGCCACTAATTTTCTAATCGAGGAAATACAGCTAGGCTCACTGAAAAAGTAGAAACAGTAAACCAACCTCTCAACTCCAACCTTGGCAGTGCTCGGGTTACGGTCCGCGTACAGTCTCGGTGAACTTACTTGGACTCCTTTACAGCTCTCTAAAGCCCTTTAAAAAAGAAACACATCACAAAATACAAATTCGCATGCAATCGTCATAGATATAATAAAGAAAAGCACAACTAATTTAAGATGAAATATATTAACGTGGAAATATGCATGTAAAAATCTGACATTAACTTAAATGAAACGGGAGAGGTTAGTATTATTAACTACCCAACTAAGCTGATTACAGACAGTAAAACTTGACAGCAAATAATCTAACCTGGCTTAATGTCGGTAACAACTATTCAATCTATGAATTTTAAATGACAACAACTACGTTACGGAGCAATGGAGACACTTCGTCATATAAATGACCACTTTACTGCACATTGTGCGCTTTAAAATTACTGGAAAAGACACAGTACCTTTGAGGGGTTCAGCAGTCATTGCTTGACGTCCAGGGAAGCCGTCGATGCCGTGCCTCAGCAACTTCCCAGCTGCCTGAAGAAATGCAGGAACGAAGCCTCTACGACCAGGGGTTGCCGTCTGTAAGGGTTTGGACATTATTTGTATCCCCCAAAGGAGTGAACAACGAAGTACGTAAACGACTGTCAAGTTTTACGACACACGGCGCTCGGTTAAGGAAAAATATCACTATTGAGAATTCCATTTATTATTCGCTCGGGCCCCTGACTAGTTTAAAAACCGTCACGGACCGGAATCGCACACCCAATATCACTTGTTGGCGCTTTGAAGGCGGAAACGAGACTCTCGGAAAACTGAAGACACGCCGGGGTTGTGCGCGGGCTCAGAAAAAAAGGATGAGGCGTTTTCGCGCCTAAAAATATACAGCTGAACGAACACGTGGTCAACTGTCTGGATAGACAGCAACAGCGGGAGGGAACTACGTTTGCTCTCTCCCTTCCACTCAAACAACCGATCCATTCTAACGCCGCCTTCTGTCAGCTGCCTAAGCTAAGCCACGGTTTGCCGTAGGATTAGAAATAGGCTATATTGACGCACGGGGAAGCAGTTGCAAATAGGTACAGAATTTGAAATGCGGTCTGCGAGACCGAGAGGTCTGAATTCGAGAAGGAAACGCGTGATTTTCACCTGTTCTTAACAACTCTCAGTCGACCACTTCTTTCCGAAGCCAGGAAAACTTCTTATCCTGCTAGAAAACTTTTTGCGTCATCTCCAGGGTTAGATCAGTAGGTGGCGCCTAACAACGTCCCGGATGGATTTGTCATGTACCCCTGTACTACACCTCTATTTTGCTGTGCGGCGAGTAAAAAGTATATACCGAATGCGGCAGGCTGCTGGACCATTGCAAAAGCAAGAAGAATATGCATGTGGCCATCGTGGTGTTTAACAAAGGAACAATCAATGTATGATAGCGGTAGATCGTAAGAATAATTATAAATACAAGGTATATATTCGATTTTTAAATTTTTTAAATACAATTCCGGCCACATATAAAGCCCCCTTGCTTTTGCTATGGCCCTAGTGGACTGCCGAAATCTGTATAAGAGCCCCTCACTCTTACACTGTGCTGTCGAACCTCCTTTTTACCTTGTTGCGATGTCTTCGAGGTTTCAGACTGTAGGAAGACAAATTATTTAATTGTAAATATGAACTGATCTAAGACAATCACTTTGTCATAGCAGCCCTTGTCTGCAAGTATTGTTGTAACAGTTTCATGGGATTTTGTAATGTAATGAAGAAGTTGAAAACATGGTCTCTACTGTTTGTATAATTCATTGTATGCGCAGTGCAAAATACTAGCTCTCAAATAAACATAAAGTATGATCAAAAATTATTTTCATGTAGTATGGCTGTGGAATAGTTCCTAATTTATGAATGCAACTATGTTTACAGTTAAATGTCAAACTTGACATTTGGTTTTCAAGTGAATTATAATAATTGCATTCATAAATTAGGAACTATTGCGTAGCCACAATAGATTAAAACTAATTTTTGATCATACTATACAAAAGAAATGAAGCAATTGTTTTCACCGGTTTACATGAAATAAACATTGTGAATACCCGCCATTATTTTCGGAAAAATTTAAATTTTGTAATTAAAGGGGGCGATATTATAAGATACATGAAATCAAAATTTGCCCATCATCTAAATATTAGATCGATGGATTTTAAAATAAGAAAAAGGTTAATCTCTTACGGAACTAACTACAAGAACTTCCTCTAAGTAAATGCACAAAACTAAAAAAGCGGCGGTTTTCTCAAGAACAGTGAATTTATATAACCGTTTTTTAAGTGTGCGAACAGTGCGGCGGCGACAATTTCTGCGGCAACAATGACGTGTTAATTGCAAGAAAAGAGAGAAACATATCACGGTTTGTGCACTTATTTACGTAGAGAGAAAAGGCATCGTTCGCGTTTAGCGATGTGCCGCTTTCTCTTGACGCCCCCGCACTAGAAGTCGGGCTTTCGACTTGATGACTGAGAAAACGGCAGGCAAATTGACTCATGGTGGAAAATGTGCTCCAGTCTCGTCGATTGCTGGGAACAGAGCTAACGACCTAAATTTTCTATTAAAAATAAACGCTTTGATTGCATTTTTATATTTAGCTTTCTATTAGCTATAGCTTGATATATTAAACAAGCGTTAAAATGAAAATAATTCACCTTACAGTAATAACACTTGTAACACATATTTTTTATTTACGATTCAAATACATACAAGGGAGACAATAACAAGGAACTATTCACATTCAAATTCTAAACATTAATCAATAAAGTACGGCAGTTATTAAGTGATCATATTATAAGCTAGACAATTCGAAGAGAAAGTTGATTATAATAGCATTGTTTATAATCTAAAAGGCACATTAATGTGTAAGGAAACTAATAAATCAAGTAAATGCGAGGGTTAGGTCTTCTTAAAATCCTATTTGCATTGGTCCAAAGTTAGATCTAATGTAATTCAAAAATGCAACTTTATACAAGAGCGGCACTGAAAATATCTAGAATACAATGCGGTTTTAATTATAATCGTAACAAAATCAGTAGCAATTTATTGTTTGATATTTTGTACTCGTATATCGCTTGTTGAGTAAGATGTTCTTACAAGTATAAAGTTGAAATAATAATTGCAATCGACGTTGAAAATTGTTACCATTACGTGAAGATCAACCATCGACACCTGTAATTAAACAAAACACTGCTGCGTTCGTTTTATAACTGAAGAAAACGCTAGAATAACGCATGGTTGTATTCGGCCAACATTAGACATTAATGAGCATTTGCACGTTAAAAACTATGTTGTTCTTAGATTGTTCATAACTTTGTTAGAGTTTTTCGTGCTTCAATTCAGCTTTCTTAATGACACTTCAAAAAAATTTCACATTACTAAAGTGTATTTGAGTATATACCTACCTCGTATAAAACAGGCAACGTCTATATGACAATGACATTCTATGTTTAATTAAGCCATTTCACAATGTAGAACTAATTTCCGAAAAAGATGTCCCAATTTCTTATCCGCCGCTAGCATTCTTCCTTCATTTATAATCCATTTATGAAAATTCAAGAATAATCTTGATACACTAGAAAGTCAATGCGAACAGGAACGCTGCTTATTTGTCCGTCCAAAATCGCAAAAACAAAACCTGTTATTATTCCCGCGCTATTTTCTACAACCGGTAACTCAGCTACTACTTTTAAACGCTAAATCTGCGTTTACACAATTGACCCTGTATTCATGGCGGTGCATTATATAAACTAATATACCAGTTCATTACGCTTTTGACACGTAACAACTTGCCAGACGATAAAAAGCAACAAAACAGTAAATTGCTAAAAATCTTGCAAAAACTACAATCAAATGCAATTTAGAATATTTTAACAGGTGACAGGTGGATACACATTGTTGACCCTGAGAGGAAAATCCAAACGACTCAATGGATTTTTGAAAATGTCTCTCGACCAAAATAAGGAACCTATTGGTAAGAAAATGGTGGTACTCTTTTTTCAAAACGGGCCATTTCGAAACACTTAGTCTAGAGAGTCACTCAGAAGGTTTTCAAAATTTAAAGGAGTATAACCGAAAAGGAAATTGTGTTGATTCATAACAATGCATTTCTTTTAGAGGCTTCAGTAGTATATAGAGATTGAAACAAGACTGGTCAAAACAGTTCCATTAAAGTCATGAATCAGTAGAAGACGTTATCGTTGAAGTTAATGCCGCTGCTTACTTACCTTGCCTCCACCCCATACCGTTTAATTCGCTCATAAGATTATCTGCATTCAGTTATCCATACTATAGGCAAACACATTGTTACAAATAATAACATATTGCGATGGTTTTGTGCTCGCAACAATTTTGCTAGCCAATTGAAATAGAATGCATTACAAATCAAACCGAGGCACAGAATTAATTATTTTAATTATTGCAAGCTTAGCTTATTTTTATTGAGATAAATGCACTGATGTGTGCAGCTGAGTTAGACAATTTGAGGCAAATGTAACATGAAAAGCTAGTTCAAAATGGTTACGTTCGTGGGCTCGGATTTGACGAGGTTTTGGAGGTGCGAATGCAGTTAGATTGTACCTGACGATTGTAGTATTAACGTTTGCAGTATTACGTTTGTTAATGTACGAAATGGTTTGCACAAGTACAAAGTATGAGCAATCGAGTAGTCAGAAAGTTAGAACCAGAATGGAAAAGTAACTGAAGGGTATAGCAATATAGTACGAGGCTTAGAAACGTTGCAAAGAAGCAACCGACAAGAAATATTGCAAAAGAGCAACCTACCAATGGAAAGGAGATGAATCGAAAGACATTATAAAGTGCATTTAAAACTAGAAAACAACAGTGCGGTTAAAAACACAGTGATAGATCAGAGTACAGTGAGTGCATTTATAACCTAACAAAAACATTTATTTAGCCTGTAAGAATAATTAATGTTATCTAAACCTTATTCTATAAGTTAAATTTAAGTACCAAACCTTATTTCCTTTTACACAATTGTGGTGTGATGTTGCTACAATAACAAGATTGTCTTTTGCTTAACAATCACACAGGGAACTTATTTATTGCCCAAGCTGTTATCATTGTTTCATATCAGCTCCCATTAAAAGTTTGAATTTGCTAATAAAACGTATCTATTTTAATATAAGTGTTGGTTTTATTTAACCAGTAAAGTGTGGGGCACAACTTGAACCAGTTTGCCAGTAGTAAAGTACTGTATTTGGTGCATATTCATCTCCGACAAAATCCAGGCGAGTGGTGATCCGAGTAAGAGCTACTTTTGGAGTCGATACCACCTGCAGGAGCACATTGGAGCCAGGTTTGGTGTCTTCAACGTCTAGAGGGGCCCTCCACGCAAAACATCAGGCAAGAATCCGAGACACCAGGCGTTTTGCAGCGGAGGAAACGAGTTGGCGTCCGCTGAAAGGTGTAAGCTGCATCGAAGCTTGGATAAAAACGAGTTATTTCCGCAAATTCTATCGCCAAGAGCTTGTTTATATCGCTGGGGCCTGCAAGATTGGGGTTTCTACTACACATTGCCGCAGTTCCTGATTGTGCAGAGCATCCCAGAACCCGGAGATTAACGTGGCATCAGTAGAAATTGTAAAAATTACAGGAAAATCCTCCATTTGTTTGCAACAAAAAACAAATAAAAGTTGGCGTCAGTTATACGTCACGAGATAACAAAAGCCGTTAGAACTGTTGCTATACGAGTTGAAACACTGCTTACCTGCGGTAAACTTGCCGATTTTGGCATTGATTTAAAACAAATTATTGCTAATAGTACGAGGCACACTGTGTCGTGTTACAAGTCAAATTTTGAGGTTAGCTGCTGCAGATGTAGTTGTGGTACATTCACAAGTAAAAGAATAAATCGGAGCTAGTGAAATTAGTTTGCTCTACCAGTTTTTCTAATGTAGCGACCCAACCCGAGAAATAGTTTAGATGTGCGCCGGAGCAGCCTGATATTATTGCAGAAATTAAAATAAAATAAGGGCACCAAAATCGTTTAGTTTTGTAATAAGATCATCCAACCCTTAGCGTCCACTGTTGGACATAGGTCTCCCTCATTGATTTCCAGTTTGTTCGATTTTGTGCAGCCTGAATCCAGTTACTAGTAACTCTTTTGATCTCGTCGGTCCATCGGGTAGGTGGTCTCCCTCTGCTGCGTTTATCTGACCTGGGACGCCATTCGAGTATTCTCTCTGTCCACCTGTTGTTCTCCATCCGGGCTATGTGACCTGCCCAGTTCCTCTTGAGTTGGCATATTCGCTCAATGATATCACTTACGCCTGTTCTTTGTCTTAGGTCTTCATTCCTAACACGGCCTTTTAGAGACAAGCCCAGCATTGACCTTTCCATTCTACGTTGAGTAGTTCTTAATTTACGAGCTGTTGTAGAAGTTAAAGTGAAAGTCTCAACGCTGTATGTCGTAACAGGTAGAATGCATTGGTTGTATACCTTTCTTTTAAGGCACGTTGGAAAGTCACTTTTAAATACATGAGATAATTTACCATAAGCTGCCCAGGCGAGAGATTCTTCTAGTTAGTTTTCAAGTATGGTTATCTCTTGATATTCTAATTTCATGACCTAAGTAAGTGTATTCTTCTGTTAATTCAACAACACTGCCGCCGATATTGATGTGGTCATTTGGTACCAAATTGGTCATGAATTTTGTTTTGTGGAAATTGATGTTTAAGCCAATACTGGAGAAGACAGTTTGCAGTTCTTGTAACATCTCTTTTATTTCCCCAAGATCATCATTTATTAGAACAATATCATCTGCAAATCTAAGGTGCGTCAGTTGTTGTTCATCTATATTTATGCCTCTTCCTATACCAGTTGAGCTTTTTAATGAGTATTCTTTGCAGTAAGATATTTGTATTTTTAATAAACTTGAAATCGTGCACGGGCAGCACTATTCTGAATACGTGAATTTAGGAGCACCCTTTTTCAATAATTTGTCTTGTATTAAAGGCAAATTCGCCTTAAGTAAGGGCCTTAGTTCATTGTAATATATTGAACACACATACTAGAAGGTAAAATATCCGGTCGCAACCGGTACTGAGAAACATGTAACTAAGGGTTCTAAGGTAACGTCACGACTAAAAGCTTTACTTTATCAAACTTGTTAGAATAGCCACAAGCTGTCTATTGATAATATCTGGCCCTCCCCCCCCCCCCTCCCTGAGGGGAAGGAAAGCTCAATTTGGTGTTAGTGAAGCGGAAGTGGAAATGCACCTCCAGACATAGAATATATCTGACCCACGAGGATGGTCGCTGCAATGACAGAGTTCCGCGAGCCTGCCAAGGCGAAATTAGTATTACAAAAGGTAGAGTCGTTTGAAAATCAGCGTTTGAAAGATTTATTCGTAAACAAAAAATTGTCGTCGAGAGATTTCCTCAAGGAATTTGGATGTACTGAATAAAGATCCAGACATGTTGTGCAAAATAGTGACATCAGAAGATGCAACCTGGGTCCATTATTGGGGTCCTGAGACCAAAAACGAATCAATGCAATGGCCCATAAGGGTTCAACGCCTCCGTCGTGGCGATGGCTTTTGGAAGTACCAAAGAATCTTTTTAATTGGTTACATGGAGAAAGGTAAGGCAATTACCGCTAGTTCATATTCTATTACACTTGAGAAACTGCAGCAACTAAATTTGTTGAAGAAAAGAGTTCGAATTCTTCATGACAATGCAAGAGTGCACAAGGCCCAACATGTTCAAGCTGTAATGCAAAATTTAGGGTTCCTTAGCTAGAACATCCAACGTATAGTCCCGTTTTGGCTCCCCACGATTATTATTTATTTTTAAAAAACCTATGGGATCGCCGGTTTTCTTTTGACGAAAAACTTCAACGGGCTCTTAGCACCTATTTTTCTGAACAGAAAAATGCTTCTATTCTAAAAAAATATTGCAACTCCGGTAAAAGTGGAAAACGTGAGTAAAATTAAGTAGGGACTATTTTGAAAAATAAGAAATAATAAACGCTCTAAATCTTTTCCTCCTACCCTAGGGAAATTATCAATCTAGTACCCGTCGTATAAAATACAAAAAAAAATAAACACTAAAGAAATTTCATTGTTATTAGAATTTGCTAAATATTGTTTTTCTAATTTTGACATATAAAGTGCTACTTTTCTAAACTGTACCTAGTATCATATGTGGAATTGTGTCGTTAAAGCAAACAGAATATAGAAATGTAAAATTCGCACCTTGTTAAACAAATGCTTAAGTAATAGTACATTACGCAACTAGTTTAAAAAAGTTATGTTTTACTAAAACAGTATGGCTGATAGTATGGTTTAGCATTATGTAGTTGAAAAAATTATGAATAACATTCATAGGTACCTAAAGTTTCTTTGTTTACACTTGTAATATTTAAATAATTTGCATTTGTCTCATGCTTTAAAATTTCTCACGTGTGCAAAAAAGTGGCGCTTTAGATACTCGTATAACTAGTTATTTTTATACCAAGGCACTAAAGTTAAATTTTTTATCATGATAATGGACTTATTTAGTTGCAGAGACTCGTAGGACCGAAACAATTAAACCACATGAGGGGTAAAAGGAACTTCAGTGTCAAGGGGAATATTATGTTTTCTGTAAATTGAAAAATTATGAAATTAACATCTATTAATCAATTCTTATAGGTTATGTTGCGTGTGCTTTAACATTTTGTGTCACCCCGCCAACTGGATAACTGCCAATTTCTCGAATTTTAATGACGATTTCGGCGTTCTTCACTGCCGATTTAAAAAAATAGCTATTATCTGCTGGTGTGTCATAATGATAACATTATGAGCATCTATTTGAACGTCATACTGACATACTTACAGCGATCGATCACTATAATGAAATTATAGTCCTCAGTACAATAACGCAGTCATTATGGTACTCTTAACAAATTCGGTAGTAACGAAAGGACTAACGGAGCATACTCGTTGTACATTTTTTCATGTATGACTGCATTATAAAGTACTGCTTATGTAGGTCTTTACTAGGACTTTGTAAAGTTACTTTATTTTACGAGCACTACAAAGAGCTACTTTATGGCCCCTAAACTATGTCCACCAAGTTACTCTATAATGTAAAGTTTTCTCTTATAGAATGATATCCAATTTATAAGACTGTTTTTTCGATTTTAGTAGTCGAGAATGGAGCTTTGTATGCAACTCGTATATAATGTAACTTTACTGACTCGTTCTCTTTATTGATCTCGCACGCAAAGCTCGCTCGGACATACAATAGATTCGTCCAATAAAATCATTTTGTTTGTTATAGCAATAATCAGTAGCAACAGTAAATAACAGCAGTATAAGATCGAAAATGCAAGTAACATTAGAAGATTTAGAGTTTGCTGATGATATTTGGCTTTTGTCTATAGTCGCCGACTTTGTAGGCTCAAAATTTAGGCTATGGTTCAAGCTACTATTAGAACTCACAATATTGTATTTGTATGTTATAAGCGACACTATTTAACCATACTTTAATTCTAAATTCTTATTTTCTGGTAGGTAGGTATGCTGATAAATCGGTAGGTAAAGATTGCTTTTGCTTGTGAATTATAGTTATGATGCAAGATGCACTTTTTTCAAATTTGGTTTCTTTCATGAGCCACCTGGATGGTTGAGTGGATTAGTGGTCTGCTTAGCAACCAGATGGACATGGGTTCAAATCTAACCGTAGCTGAGAATATTCTTGAAGCGTCAATGGATTTGAACTCATTAGTTAAGTTAGCTGTAAGTTAGGTTTGGTGTTGATGACTCTGTGGTATGTGTGCATGCGGGCGAGCGTAATGTAAGTCGTGTGCGGCGCATTACCTCCGTTGCATTTCCCCCGAGGTATGAATGGTTCTCAACATCAAAAAGTGTATATATAATAAATGAATGAGGAATTATTTCTTTCATATCACTTATTCTGAACTCGGACGGACAGAATCCGGGTTGGTTTTGACGTGGCAGAACTATTTTTTGCTTTTCCTACATTCATTCGTTATCTTTAGCCTCCTTTACTTTTCGTTTACGAAACATTAAATACCCAGTTAGCTACGCTGATGAAAATGATTATTAACATACTTCAGTGATTCAGCATTCCAGTGGTTGCTGTGATCAATGTGTTAATGGGATTGCAAATGTGTCTGTCTATATGCGTGCACTGCCTAGTATAACTACAAATTGGTGATTGAAAATGTGAACATAGGCAGTCAACTGAGCTAAAATATAGTTTATGAGCTTTGTTGAGTTAGATAGAAATAGACTAATATGCAATTTACATCTTGTATCCGCAGAATCAAGTTGTTTTGTTCTTAGAAAACACTGAATTCTGGGATACTAGATTTTAATCCATACATATAAATCTCACAATAGTACCTATATTATTATACGAGTTTCATAAGAGGGCCCATTGTAGCACGGGTCGGTTTGGAGCACGACAAGCGCAGCAAGGAATGCTCCCATGGAAGAAGTGCTACAATGCCTCTTATTAAACAAATATAATATACTATTTTATCTACTTTGAGTTGCTGATTTTATAGAAATTCTAAATTTCGGATACTAAAAATATTGTATTGCAATCCAGGGATTTTTGAGCGTGATGATGGCAACATTGTCATGTGACATTTAACAGTTGCCATGTATTGAACAAAGTATCAATTTTACTGCTCTGCCATTTGAATTAGTTTAAATTTGGTGCAAGCTTTTTGGTTCGTGCGCTATTCAAATAGTGCCTTACCTAGAACAATAACTGTGTTTAATTACTTCATTAAAAAGTACCTTCAGTTTAAGTTATATTTGATTAGAATATATTTAATAAATACACTTCAGAGATTGTGCTTATGTATTCGACATCTGAGGTTTGTCGTGCTATGGGCATCTGAAAGCAAAGGTCACCAATCTTATACAATTATATGCTCTTTGCTTATACTTAAAACAAAAAGTTACCAAAAACAGTGTTATAATGGACTCCATTGTAGCACTGTTTTCGATGTTATGCTAACCATATTGTAACATCAAAGTAGATAAACTGTATTCTAGCTGATTTGACTGCCTATGTTCATATTATTCATCACCAATTACAGATTGCCTGAAATTGTACGAAACATGGCAATTCTATGAGTTGGTAAAGGTTGCTATTTGCAGTAAGAGTAACTGAAATGGATAATGCAATAATTACTTCGGTAGCTAGGCAACAAGTACAATAGTACATGTTACAGTGCCTTTATATAGACAGTGGCGACAATACAACTAAGCCACACCCCCCGCCGCCATATTTATGCAAATTTCTAACGGGTGTTTATTTAAATCCGTGATCAGAGTCAACTGTCATACGTGTTTTACGTTTGGCAGTACTGAAAGCATTTGAGATTTGCAGGTTAAGATTTGCGTCAGTTTGTGTCAAAACTGACGCAAAACCGAACCTGCTAACCTCGAATTTGACATAGACTGACAATACACTTCAGTACTGCCAAAAGTATAACACGAATCACAGGTGATTTAGCATAAACATGGCGGCTAAAACCACGTGATCTAGGGAGCCAATCAAAAATAGGACACCCCATTGTCGCCACTGTCTATATAAAGGCACTGTAGTACATGTTACAGTGACTATATAATCACAGTGTGGCCATACGATGGTCATGTTTTCTATTGGTTGAAGGCAAAAGGATTCCAAGTTATTGTCATTTTTAACAGTGTATAAAATGTTTAGTTACAAAAAGTTACTAATGTCAAAATAAGACATTTGCATTTTATAACTTGTCAAAAGTTTGAGTGGACGTATCACGTGATGCAGTCTACCATTAGTTTTCCCGTGGCCGTGAGTTTTACAAACTATAGTTTGCCAATTAGTTATTTACGATTTTCAGTATTAACATCAAACAAACCAGAACATTTAACAGAGAAATACATATTTTCCTGTAAGTTTTATATCGCTTAAATATCGTAAGTAACTGCTCAATAGATTATTGCGGTGTACAGTTGCAATTCCAGGTTGAACATGTATAGCAAGTAGTTAATGTCAGGAAAACTCCAGTATAGCCCACTGGTACATTTTGACATTTACGGAATATGCGCATAAAGGAACTGTTATGCCAGTGGTGAAACTGGATTTTAAGTTATGGATAAGAGAAATGCTCATTGGGAAATTCAAATTCACAATTACATACGACGATTGGACTAACTGCTTTTTTTTTACGGTGATGCACAGGCATTTTTGTACTAAGTACACACAAATCTTAAACTGCAGCTAACTTAAATTCGCACCTTGACAGCAGTCAAGATTGGGTCTGGCATGAGACTCCCGTGTTTTGCCTCCATTGTCTAAACATTTGTAGAACCTCCGACAAATTGAGAATCACATTATCACGCGCATGCGCCTAAGCACCAGTGGGCTGGCTATATTGGGGTTTAGCCCATGTACCTATCTAATATAATTTAGATGTTAATAAAGCATATTAAATTACCGAGGAGATTTCTACAAATGATGCTATATCATTTGTATTTTGGATTTGAACTTTCCAATTTCCACTAATTGTAATAAATTGAAGACACCGTATGACTCATATTTCTTCAACATTTAAACCCCCTTTGGTATTTTATTGTATTTGAGAGATCAGTCATTTTGAATAACAATCTTTCACTTCAGCAAATGAATTGTCAAATTTTATTTTGACTTTAGTAATTTTTTGTTACCAAATGTCGCTTACACCGTTAAAAAGATTCTATTTTTTTATTACATCACCATGGTTTTTCGCAAAATCTGATTTTGACATTGGATCCAAAAGTACCAGCCAACAATTGTATGGCCACACTGTGATTATATAGTCACTGTAGTACATGTTTGTTTGTTATACCATCTTGTGTTTTCTTGTTAAACTATATGTACAGTTGCGGCCAATAGAAAATGGGACAACTCTTATAACAGATTTTTGTCTAATTCTCGCTGCTTAAACTTGTTTTATTAATATGTCATAGTGCAACACTGAATATTTTACATTTGCCAAACAATTCCAAATTGAAAATAATACGATAAAGTAGTTATGCAGCATATAAATACCGTGACAAAAGGAGAATAATCACGAAAATAGACGTAAGTGTCCCATTTTTTTGGCCGCAACTGTACCTATATCTATTACTGTCTAGCACACTTATGTCCTATGTTCCTTACAATTTTATGCAACTAGTATACCAGTAAATATACCATATACAGGGTCCTGTAACGATGGAGGCATGGAGGGGTGGAACATATTTCTAAAACTATGAGAGCTGCATACATATCGCTTACCTATATAAAAGTTGTACTAAAATAGTTTTGACTATAAAGGGTGTCTCAAAAAGATGTGGCAAATCACACTTACATATTTTTAAATGGAATGACATAGTTAGGTAGTTTAAAAGTTTTGAATTGAAATACTAATAACTTTAATATACCTAGTTGTATGGGTCTAACGTCAACTGTTTTGGAGATATTTAATGATTTTATACAAAAAATTCTTAACTTTAGGCGGGTGGTGTAACAGAAAACAATTGAAAGAAGGAAAATGATAGGCACCAAAAAATTACCTTTTTCATGAATTACCTTTTTGAGTGTAACCTATTGCCTGCCGGTATTATTGCTATTTTCAAATGGAACACCCTGTATCTTTTTGAAAGGCCCTTTTAATAAGCTTTCTTTTAATATGCTACTTTATATCCCTAAATTTAACTACTTTTCAGATATGCGCATTATTGCATAAAAACAAATGAACCCCCTAAAGATGCTTCATTTCAAGGGATAAGAAACAAATGCCCTAAAATTGTAATTTAAACACTTGAACTATACAGACAAAACAAAAACCGGGTTTACAAAATATACATCCAATCATTGTTGATAAAAGAACTAATAAACATGAAAAAACGAGAAATGCAGGAATAAATTAATTCTAGGATCAAAGAAAAAAAACAAAAGCGCATACACTAAAATACTACTTATAAGTAATTAGGGGAAGGTGGGGCAAAGTGGACACCCTAATAAATATCTCTTAATAAAAATAGATTTAATTGTTTTATTGAGTTTGTTTTGCGCTTAAATTGTGGTATAATCATTCATTTACCAATATTAGATTTCAAATGCTTATACCTAATGCCAAAACAATTTTGCAATATAAAAATTAAAGTAAACTCTTGCAAAAATTTCGCTTTGCCCCGAGGTCGGGGCAAAGTGAGAACTAATATGGGGCAAAGTGAAACTTCTGCGGGGTAAAGTAAAATCAAACAATTTTGACATAGCTTAGGTATATTAATAATAAGATACTAACAAAATATTTTATTTAAAGTAAGTACACTTTATTGCTTAATAAGAAAACAAATCAAACTAATCAAAATAGAGTAAAATTATTCATTCATCTGAAATTTGATTTGATCATGTCGAAGCATTTCAGGATTAAGCAGACGACCGGAGACTTCATTAGCAAATATTTCGCTTTCATCCGGAATCTCAGGGAACACATAAGTATCGAGATTTTGGCTATATTGGCGCATGAACAAAACTGTAATAGTTGCATCATTAGTAGTCTGAACTTTAGCTACAAACAATTTTGTGCTTTTGCTCTTCAGATCGAGAAGTTTAACTTGTAGAAAATCGCCTTCATTTATATCTCCAAAGTTCACTTGCTGAACAAGGACGCTTTGATGCAAGGGTTTTGATACTTCATCAACTTCTTCTTCATTCCAACTGAATAACGAGTCGTCACATAGATCTTCTTGTACACTGGAATTCAAGCTCGATGATTCTTCAACTACATTCAATTTGCATTTCTTGTTTTTATTTGCCATGGAGAAAACCTTTCGTTTGGCTTTATTTTTCGACTTTGACTGAGAAAGCATAGTACTATGTTCTTTAAGTTCTTTGATGTTGGGTGTAGTGGTTAAGATCATTGTCTTTCCTCGTTTATACTTTCTCCTTGATCTCTGTTTATCAGCTTCTGAAACTGGCATGATATCCTGTGGCGAGAAATAGAGCTGCTGCTGTTGTTGTTCTTCCTGTTGCTTTCATGAGAGCAACCAGGTAATGGAGATGACTCGGCCATTCCGTGTTGTGGAGAAATGGCTTCAACTATTTCAGGTGTAGATGTTCCTTCTGTAGGAAGCAAAGGAGTGTTACCATCTGCTGCAACTTCTTCCTCGTCACTTCCATTGTTGGCTTCTCTGTTAGTGGTTTCGGCCGGTTCAAATAAGTCGTCAGAGAATATTCCTGGATTATATGGGCAAATTCCTGTATTTTTGAATCCACTCAAGGCGTTTTGTGTGGTTGCAGCCCTTTGGTATGCATTGCCAAATAATTCTCCGCTTTCATGAATCGTAATTATTTTTCCAGGATTGTTACGTAACCAATTTTTACATTCCTGCCCATAATATGAACTAAGTGGGAACATAAAGGACACATCTAATGGCTGAAGCCGATGTGATGTGTGTGGTGGAATTACAAGAATATGGACATGATTGTCTTTTGCCATTTGAACAAATTCAAAATTTTTTGTATGCGTACAATGACCGTCGCAGATGAGCATGAC
Source organism: Agriotes lineatus (assembly GCA_940337035.1). Classification (NCBI taxonomy): domain Eukaryota; kingdom Metazoa; phylum Arthropoda; class Insecta; order Coleoptera; family Elateridae; genus Agriotes; species Agriotes lineatus. The sequence continues at coordinate 2,163,544 of OW679199.1, read as the reverse complement.
AGGTTCTTCTTTTGTCGGCTTGGAATATTTCAGAAAATGGTTAAACCAAGTTGGAGCAAAAATATGTGATTGCATCCACCCTGATGGGTGACATTCTACAAGAGACTCGGGGGGCAAACGTTTTTCAAAGAGAGGATTTCTACGCACCCTAGGAAATATCAACAATGGTGGGATGTAAGATCCAGTGGCGTTGTAACATATTTCGGCGGTAATAAGTGTGCGCCTTTCTGATGAAGATAATAGCCCCACTTGTTTCTTCCCTTTCAACGATATAATTTTTCCTGGTTTATTTGGCACAGTCGATATACCTGTCTCGTCGCAGTTGTAAATACGACTAGGTGGGAATTTGTATTTGTCCATTAACTCTCCAAGAAGTTCAAAACATTTTGCCACTTTAGGTCTATTGAAGGCCGATACTCGAGCAGCTGACGTTTTTTCTGGTAGACGCATGGAGAGTTGTGGATGTCGCTTAAAAAATCCCTGAACCCAGTCACGTCCAGCCAGACCCGTTTCTCCATTAAAGTTATTAGTAATACCTGTGCAATTTGTATAAACGATAACATAAGAATAACTGACATTGACCATTATACTTAACCATTCCTTGTTGCGTATTGATAAGCAAGAGAACGCAAATCCATTTGGCTCAAACAAAATAGTTGCTTTTCTATCAGCAATATGTATTCTAAGAGTTCGTTTTCTTGCTGAACATTGAATATTGTTCTAAACCGTCCCAATCCCTTTTGGGCAGCTTTTGACACATTTTCTTCATTACTTTTTGCTCTTCTATACAACGTCGTTTTTGGCACGTTGTATTGTATGACCGCAGTGTTAATAGTTAAACTTCCTCTCCTTACCTCACCTATGGCCAACTTCATCGACTCTTTCTTCCAAGACTGTTGCGTAGTCTTCCTTTTATATTTGCGTACCATAATAATTCTAATATAGATACCTACAAGAGAATATTAGCACGAATTAATTTGTAGGGGTAAAGTGGATTTTTTCCACGTTGCCCCCATTAGTAGTTTTCACTTTGCCCCACACAGTCCCATTTGTGTAAAGTACGAAGAGTTAATATTGGGCATTCAAATTTGAAAGTATGATGATCGATTTCTAACTACTCATACCATAACACAAGCGACAAACCAGGGAGGAAAAGATTTTCTTAAATAATATTCAAATTATCTGTTATTTACTTACCAGACTATTGAATTCACCTGTCATCTGTCAAAAAGTAACCAATGAAAATCCAGAATTCTGACGTTTCTTGACCAATCAAAAAAATATCAGTGGATATATCTTCCTAGAAGGTATTCAAGTGACTATTTTTAACAAATGCTATTTTTCTTAGAAAAAGTCAATATTAGTGTTCTGTTACTATAGAAATTGCGTAGTTTGTTGCTAGATTTACTGAAAACTAATTTGAAAAAGTAGTTTGGTTCATTAAATAGTCCCTCGAATACCATTCTTAGTCAAAGTTAAGTAGATTATTTTTGCGGTGGTATCACTACTCATGTCCATTGCGCTTGGGATTAGGATTCGTGCTATCGCACTCGTCCTAATCGTACCAAAGCGCAATGGACATTCGTGACACCACCACAAAAATAGTCGACATAACTTTGACTACTCATGGTATTATAAGTGACAATATTATAACATTTGCACACAATAACAGTTTTCGCCATTTTGTTAGTCACCTGCAGAAAACGCGCCAAAATATTTTTACAGTGAGGTTTGTAACTATAGTGAATTGTATTAAGTTTATCGTCTAATAGATGGCACCGCCAATTCAAAAATTATTTGAAAATTCCACTTTACCTCCAGGTTCCGCTTTGCCCCCCATTCCCCTATATTAAAAGTTCAAATCACGGCCTTCTGGATTAGCGTGCCTGACGGCTCTTAGCGGCCTGTTCATTTGCGACAAATAGCATTACAAAGTTGTGACTCGGCATATCGGGGGATTGCAGTTCAGAACCACGCCAGCCGGTTTGAAACTTAGCTTTTATCTGTCAGATTATTGTTCTGTGACTGAAACGTTAAATTAGGTTAGTTTTACGACATTTTTGTACGAAAAAATACAAAATGGATTTTCACAGAAGCAACAAAGTAAATTTACAATGAACGAAAATGCGTACGTAGAAACGTCAAAATTTTATATTAATATGATGGCGTTTGTAAATTGTTCTTGCGCGCAAAAATCAAGCATTCTGTGCGCGCGAAAATTGAAAGTATTTTGTTGAACCCGCCGCGCTAGTTCCGCCATCTGCTGTTTAAACGCTGAGCCAACGCTTCCAAATCCCTTAGTGTATTAATCTAGTGACCTTACAAATCCCCCGGTAACAGCGCCACGCGGAGCACTCGAAAAGCTTGCAAATGAACAGGCCGCGGAGAATCGGCAGGCACGCTAATCCAGAAGGCCGTGGTTCAAATATTTCTCCTTCCATTCTCTGACTATTAAAGCTATGATTGTAGAAAAATGTAGCACCCCACCAAAACATGGAGAAGGACCATAAAAAAGACAAAGATGTCAAGTATCTGTCTAAAGACCGACAAATATGGAAAAATTTAATAGCTACGCTATGTCCCACAACGAAACAACAGGAAGTATTATTATTATTATTAAGTATACAGATAGGGGATATATTAACAGTAATTTATAAGTCACAACTTTCATGTTTAAAGTAAATTACTCGGGAATGTACGTATGCAGCAAGGATTTACCATTGCCATGAAAAATTACTTTAATTATTCCCAGCTTTAATCATGAAGTAATAATACAGTCCCTACTGTATTATTAGTACTTTAATATACCCGATATGAATCTCTTTTTTCTCCACATCTTTTATTCCAAGCATATAAGTTCGATCAAGTAAGGAAAAACCTAGAACATGTAGAAATACGACGTTTATATAACAATGCAGTCTATAGCTATTAGTCTATCCATTGAAACTGTTCAACTACTTACTAATCTTGCTCACGTTTTTTGTTATATGGCATTTAGTAGACTTGAGTAACCTCTTCTTCCCCAAAATATGGTATAAATAGTTCACCTAAAATAACTTTCAGAACACATTTCAAGCATTAAACGGGCATATCTTTAAGGCCAAGTGATCTATTGTTCCTTACTCTTCACAAGGTTATTTGATGTTTTATCTCAGATCGTGCTATTTATCATTTCCTTGATATGCTAAATTGCACTTCCTAAATGCATTTATTGATTTACTTAATAGCTAAGTTGGAAGGTGTTTCATAACTCCCAAAGCTTTAGATTTTGTTATATGAAAGTCTTTTATGACTGAACATTTTTAAATAATGTATAAGTTTTATTAAGATGTTAATATTTCGCAGTAGCTATTTCATTCTCCCATACATAAATGGATGCATTTTCTATGTGGTTACAATCAACTTAACGATAGCTAATTACAGATATGAACAGTAGCGTGCAATTTATATCACTTTCACCAAGTAATTAATCGCTAATAGTTTTCTTAAATTAATTTTAAGTGCTCCTTTAATGAAAATCTAATAAACACATGATCACACAAGTAATCTGATTATTTAAAGACTTAAAATCAAGCTTCGCTGTAATATCATATCAACAAACAAACAAAAGTACAGTATTTTATTACTAAATCATAGTATAATTAACAGGTCATAGCTATTAGTGGAATTAATCTTTATAGAATTAATAGCAAAACATGATTAACTAAACGTTGACTTTAATTTTTAACAAATACAAAAGCAAATGCAAAACCAATACTTTTACAAAATCAGTAATAAGTTAGTCTAACCAAACTCAAAAAATATCTACAAAACTAGACTATTCCTCTTCTTCCGCTTCCAAATTTATATTGTTACCAAACTTCCCGTACAGGTATGTTTTTAAGTCGCTCATTAGCTCCTTTATCTCGTCCGCCCGCGATTTGAGCTCTGCAACATCTGTTTCCGATTTTCTTTTGGAATCCTCCAAGCAGGCTTGCGTTTTCTCAATGTCTTGGTATATAAACACCTCTCCCACTAAGTAAGGGATCTTGATATCGTCATCCAGCAACACAATTTCGTCAGATGCGTCCTCCAGTTTCTTCAGGTCGTTCTACGAACAAACCATTACAAAGAAACCTATGCAACAAAAACATTACGCACCTCTTTCGTCTTAATTTCAAGTTTAATGTCGTCTAGCTTGGCATTCAGTCTTGCGAATTTGTTAATTTTCTGTTGATCTTCGAAAGTAATGTGCACATCGCTGTCCTGTAAATTTATACATGAATATATGTGAGAAATGATGTTGGCTACGAAATTACCGGCTGAATTGCTCCCTTAGCAGTGGCCATGGTATAAATGTGGAGTATTCACTATTTAGTTTGAGGAAAAAGCAAGTTTCGTATGCACAAATAAGGTTATGTCAGACGCATCTGCTTCCTGGAGCTAAAATATTGAAGGAGTGCCTTATTTATGAGATCAACTTTTTGCATGTTTATAATTAACTTTTATATGGTTATATCAATATAATTGGTTTAATTCCTACATTATTTAGGTAAATATGTATGCGTTAGTAGTAAATTTAAATCATTAGTTTACGTCTTCTCCTTTGTATTTGTTTGCCTCTAATATGAGGTATACTTGGAATGGTAAGTATTCACACCAAGTATAAAAGATTCCTGAGGTCAATTCTATAAGTAACCGTAAGATGGCGCTGGCTACTATAATTTTGTAGAGACCCTGTATATAGTTAGATAAGAGTTGAGAAAACACAAACGTCAACCGCCAAATTTGATCCAAAACATGCATCATGCATGCATGCGCAGAAATACTGTTTGAAAGTTACTAGATCGTTTTATCTAAAACACCTTTCTTTAAATTTCTACTGCTGCTTCAAAACACTCAAAGCATAGCGTGGAGTATTGTTTGTATTAGAAATAAGTAACAAGTGTTAAGACACTGAAATATGTATACACATTACGTATAGCAGATATATGAACATTTCCCATCCTATGAACATGGTTTTTGCATATTAAAGCTTCGAGCTGATCTTTTGTAAACATGTTTTTAAAAGCTTTTTCGAGTTTCTCGTTTTTACTCTTTCCATTGTGTACCTAATTTCTTGCTCAGGATCATGGTTGAAAGAATACAAGGTGTAACGTTCCGCAGAATGTGGGCGGACCTCAAATTCAACCAATAGGACATGGTCCCACAAATGGCACAATTGGTAGTACTGAAGTGTATTGTTGAAGACGCTGTCGATGTCAAATTCGAGGTTAGGTTTTGCATTAGTTAGTGTCAGATTGACGCAAAACGTAACCTGCTAACCTCGAATTTGACATCGACTGACAGTGCCAGCAAGAATATACGATCGCAACCATGGTTACACCATGATCGCGGCCGTGATGAATTTCCTGAGCAGGACCATCGGGGATTGGTTGACATCTCCCCTCTACTTTCTGAACGATTGCCCATCCCGGGAGCGTTTCACCTTGCATTCTTTACACCATGCTCAGGATAACGTTATTCTTTTTTAAATTGTTAATTTGTGTTTGCGTGCAGGTTCCTAATTTTGAATGGAAAACGCAATCCTTACTTTGGTACAGGAATTCATACGTGGTTTGGGTAGCAGATTCCGGTTTATTGCTATTTCTGTCTTAAAAGCAAGGTTCAGCGGAAAAGTCGTGTTTAGGATGGAAGAAAATGTAATATTTAGGTCTGGTTATATGATATGAAAATAAAGTAGGAATGACAGCAGCTTTTAGTTTCCTTCTGTCCTCGACGCGTACTTTTTCCCACTGGTTTTATAAAAATGGACTATTTTTGATATGCTGCTCTTAGCTCTTCGTTTTTAGGATATTTTTTATAGAAAACCTTGTTCGGATTTGTTTTTGTAGCCAATAATACAGCAACCAGTCGTTTCAGGAACTTATATAAAAGTGCAGCACAATATGTTTGCATAAAAAAGACAAAAATTACTACATTTTCAGTGACAAGTTTTGACTTAAATAAACAATTTGTCAAATTTGATTAATGGGGTTTCTAAGGCAATGAGTATTCAAATATACGACGCGCGTGATCCACCAATCACAATGAATTCCCTCGTTTTCTCAACTCTTTTGTAACTATATACAGAGACTCTATAATTTTGTAAGGTGACTAAATACCATATATGTATTACACATATATTGCTAGTAGGGCTTCAGAACGCCAGAAAACATTACGGCGCCGACATAGTTTCACTTGGAGTATAACGCGTCTCGTGCGCATGCCTGAGAATTCGAACTCCGCCTTTAGAAGCGAATTTTAAACTAGTTTGGTTCCCTTCCCCGCCGCGCGGACGACGCGCTTGGCCACAGCTCACCATATACATTTAGGAGTTGGGTTGTCTGTCTCACTTCCTTCGTGATTTTCCCACTCATAGCCGCTAGCAATATAGTAAGTATTACATATATGCTAAATACATAAAGGTACCGCCATTCCATTCCCCGATTTTGTTCCCCCAAATTAAAAAGGACAGAACACTGTAAGAAAGTGAGAGTGAGAGTGAGACACTAATGACAGGAACCCCAAATTAAAAGAGACAAAAGATATATGTTTGCACAGTTGGCAGTACCTTTATGATTTAGTAACCTTATAATATAGTCCCTCTATTTACAAATAGTAGCGACATCCTGGGGCAAACCTGATGCAAACATGAAAATACAAAAAGTTACTAAACAGTAAATTTCAGTGTAAGCAGTGAAAAAATAACTGATCTGAGTACCTGAAATCCTTTTCTGCCACTATTTTTATACCTACTTATCGACACAACACCGTGGCATTTCCACGTCCTCGACTTAGAATTTTCCCCCGAAGAGAAAAATGAATAAAATCACGACAAATGTCAATGTCACATTTTAATTAATTATACAACTTCCTTGGCAATTTTTAAATATGCTAGGGACTTAAGGAATACCAACGTAATTTTGCCCTAGCGGCAACATCAAAGGTTGTCGCTACTATTTGTAAATAGAGGGGCTATACCTTATAATTTTGTACAGTGCCTTGATAGAACAGTGGCGACAATAGGCACAATTTGCCACAAAATGGCGGCCAATCGCCTACTAACTTTAATAAATTGAATGTTTTTGAATGGTCATGGTTACACAATGTATAAATAATATGTTGGTGACACTGTAAGTCTATGTCAAATTTGAAGTTATCAGGTTAGGGTTTGCGTCAGTTTTGACACAAACTGACGCAAAATCAAATCTGCTAACCTCGATTTTGACATAAGCTGACGCAAAACCTAACCTGCTAACCTCGATTTGGTATAAACAAACAAAAGCATCAACAAATTTTGCCTCTTAATGGCGGCCGATTTGAGAGACCAATAAAAAAGAATACACTCTATTGTCGCCACTTGACTGTCTCATATAAAGTCACTGTATAATTTTGCTAAAGTTACTTAATCGGTAGTGTGGGGGGTATAGTTAAGTTACTACAGTTTTATCTTTGAGGGTTGCCATACGTCCCGATTATTCGGTATTTTACCGATTTGGAGCTATTTGTCCCGCACCAAAATGATGCCCCGAATTGTGTCGATTTTCCAAAAAAAACTTGTAACTTACCGGTTTCAATACCTTAAATAATATTTTCAACAAGTATGATTGGTGTACGAATCCAAATGAAACTATTGTAAAAGCACATGCACATGTGAATTGGCAGAGGCAGTGTCTAATATTTACAATCACCATATTGTGAGAGAGAATAACATTTTTATTGATGTTATAATGTTTCGTGTTCTTGTTAATTTTATCTTATTTTTAATGTAGGTACGCTACTAAGAATAGTTTAATGTAGGTCTTTGGTAATTAGTTTCTAGTGTTTGTTAGATTACAAGCAAAATAAAAAATAAAGATAGCTATTTGGACAATAAGTTGGGAAAAGTGATGTTTTTTTCGAGTGTCAACAGGGAACCGGCAAGTCAGGGACCCTGGGAAGATGCACACCGGTCTCCGCCGTTGTCAGAACGATTACTAGTGACAGCGGCAGCAAGGCGAAGGGCTGCCCAAAGGCATTAATGAACACCGTGATGTCTACTTGCAAGGGCATGAGCCAACAAGAACGGAAGAAGATCGAAGATCTGGTGGCCCGGTACCAAGACGTCTTCCAGTGCGGAGATCATCCCAGCGGCCGTACCGACGTAGTTAAGCATAAAATCAATACTGGGGGAAGGTTGCCCCCCGCCAAACTGGAAGAAGCTGAGAAGATTGTCCAAGATATGCGAAACCAAGGGATTATTGAACCGTCCAGCAGTCCGTGGGCCTCCCCTGTGGTTCTTGTCAAGAAGAAGGATGGCTCAACGAGGTTCTGTGTTGACTACCGGCAGCTGAACCATGTGACCAAGAAAGACAGCTACCCTCTGCCACGAATCGATGATACCCTGGATACGCTCTCCGGTTCTCAATGGTTCTCGACGCTAGACTTGAAGAGCGGTTATTGGCAAGTCGGAATGGAACCTGTGGACAGGTAGAAGACCGCATTTACTATCGGACCTGGGCTCTGGCAGTTCTCCGTCATGCCGTTCGGTTTGTGCAATGCCTCCGCCACGTTTGAGAGGCTGATGGACACCGTCCTGAAGGGTCTATCTTGGCAGACCTGCCTGATATACTTGGACGACATCATAGTGGTGGGTAAATCCTTCAACGAGCATCTGAAGAACCTGGAGGAAGTGTTCGGTAGACTGCGAGGTGCCAACCTGCGATTAAATCCAAAGAAGTGCCAGATCTTCCAGAAGGAGGTACAGTACCTGGGGTACGACGTATCCCGCCAGGGAGTAGCAGTAGACCCGAGTAAGGTAAAGGCAGTGCAGGATTGGCCAATCCCGAATGATAAGCATGAGCTGCAAAGCTTCCTGGGCCTCTATAGTTACTACCGACGGTTTGTGCTGGGCTTTGCAAACATTGCAAAACCGTTAACCCGTGAGACTTAGGCACGGTTATAGCCTGGAAGCGAGATGGCCGTCGACCTACCTGGCAGGAGGTCTTCGCCACCAACCCAACGGTGAAGACCTATTGGGACTCCTTGCAGCTAGAAAACAACGTCCTGACCAGAATCTTGGAAGACGAGGACGGTAGGGCAACGAAATCACAATTGATGGTCCCAAGGTCCCCAGAAGGTCCGAGACCGGTTCCACTGGGCGAGCTGCAAAGATGATGTCCGAGAGTGGTGCCGGAGGTGCAAAGCCTGCGCTACAGGAAACGGACCGGTTGGTAGACGTAGAGCTCCGATGCGGCAGTACAACGTCGGTAGTCCGTTCGAGAGGATAGCCATCGACATCGCTGGACCATTCCCCGAAACCGAATCGGAAAATAAATACATCCTGGTGTGCATGGACTACTTCACCAAGTGGCCCGAAGCGTACGCCCTTCCGAATCAAGAGGCCGGTACTGTCGCCGATGTTCTGGTGAAGGAGTGCTTCAGCCGTTTTTGAGTCTCCCTGGAGTTACATTCCAACCAAGGCCGGAATTTCGAGTCTGGACTGTTCCAGAACGTTTTCAAGCTGCTGGAGATACACAAGACACGGACCACTGCCTTCCATCCTCAATTGGACGGCATGGTGGAAAGGATGAACCGAACCATGGGGAAGCATCTGTCCAAGGTGGTTTCCGAACATCAGCGTGACTGGGACTAGTACATTCACCTGTTCCTAATGGCCTGCCGATCAGCAGTACAAGAGACAACCAACCACACCCCAGCCACGGTACTCTTTGGGCGCGAGCTGCGATTGCCATATGACCTCAAATTTGGAAGAAAGTCTGGCGAAGAAACGGCCGGCGAGGACTACGTGGGGAACCCGAAGAAGAGGATGGAAGAGATCCACGACGCCGTACGCCGAAACATTCAGGGTGCCAGCGACCGAATGAAGGACCAATATGATGCCCGCGCTGAGCCCGGTGGTTTCCAGCCTGGCGATTTGGTATGGCTTCATAACCCCCAGAGGCGTCGTGGCCTTTCCCCCAAGCTCCAAAGAAACTGGGAAGGCCCCTACACTGTAGTTGCTCGACTGAATGACATGGTATACCGAATCCAGAAACCTCCTCGAGGAAATTGCAGGGTGGTGCACTTCAATCGGTTGGCCTCATATGCCGGAACCAATGAGGAAGTGAAGGCTGTCACGGAGCAACCCCTGAGACGACTAGGGACCGGAGGAACCTTCTTCCAGGAGTTTATGGCCGCTTATGGGGGTACGAAGACTGCGCGATTCGGAGTCACTACAGAAGTGCAGCGTGACCTGTTCGACACTCTGCGGCAGTATTCCCTGGCACACTGCGTCGCCCAGGACCTCCGGATGTCTAGGGGGATCGCCGCTGCCTTCCGGAAGAAGTTCGGCCGGTTAGACCAGTTGCGAGCTCAGGCACCTCAGGTTGGCAGATCTTTGCAGCTGAAGGAAGGCAACAGCACTATTTATTACCTGGTGACGAAAAGGTTGTCTTACGAAAAACCTAGTTACCAGGAGCTCTGGTCTGCTCGTTTGGACCTTAAGGAGCAGATGGTGAAGAACGGCGAAACCCGGCTAGCGGTGCTGAAATTAGGATGCGGTCTGGATTCGTTGGACTGGAGGGTTGTACGCAGCATGCTGGAAGTAGTCTTCGACCGGACCGGCATCCAGATCGAGGTCTGCTGTTGCAGCCCGGCGCGAAGCATTGAGCCCACGGTGGACTGCTACTTCTTCAACCAGTCCGTGTGCAAGAAGGGCACCGCCTGTAAATACCGCCATCAAACCCCCACAAGAGCGAGTGACAGGCATCCGACGCAACTCGTTCTGGGACAGAACGACCTAAGGCGGGGGCAGTGTAACGACCTTGCAACCTTGGACCCCAGGTGCAGACGCGTGACGTCAGCGCCCTTGAAGGCAGCTGCAAGCCACCGCCGCCGGCAGACAGCCTTGGGACGAATGAGTCATTGTTCCGGAGCTTTCGGGAACGCGCTCGACTTCAAACTCGCGAATATGCGTCATGCATGTGCCAGAAAAGCGAGTAAAGCCTCGATTGTCCGAGAATGACTCATTCGTGAGATATAAATACGTGTCAGCAGGAATCGACAGTTCAGTTTCGAATTCAGCATTAGAGCGCCGAGCTCCCAGATAAATAAAAACGCGTGAACATATAAATAACCATATATAATCGTTAGTGTTAAGAGTGAAATAATTAATTGCTGTTTAACCGGTGTACTAATAAATAAATGTATCGATAGAAATAGTTCGTAGTTTTAGTAATTTGTAATCTGCTTGATAATTCTCGTGTGCTTGTAAATAATAATAATTAATCGTTGCAAATAAATGTTTAATGCAAGAAGCGTCGTTATAATTTTTAAATAGCCCGAACGTTAAACACGTAACAGTATGTAAACTATAACTACATTTTCTTTTCCAATGGACGAAATCCAAAAGAAAGCATGACTTCGCGCAATACCGCGAAAATGATGGACCCCAACAAAAAATGCTGTCATGTGTGAAATACATTTTAATGGAAGATATTTGAAAGCGTTAGAAATAACAGTGGAGAACTGCAGAAGCTGATGCTGTATAATCGTAGATTAACTGACAATGCTATCCCAAAGCGTATTTCCAAATTTACCAACATATTTGTCATCAAAAGCGCCGTAAGAAAGGACAAATCCTGAATGTAGAAGAAAACAAATATTGAAAAGACATGCACAAACAGTGAAAGTGTTTTTAAATTATGACAGCAGTAATTTTTCGAAGTTTATGGAACAATTTACCACACACAAATTTAGATGTTACCGAGCAGATAAGTTTACTATGTTCAAATAAGATTATTTACAGTAGCACCACCATAGCTTTTGCATATATGTTGTACTCTCAATCACCAGTGGTGGATAGAAAATTACACACTTTAAAATAATTACAGAAATGTTAGTCGTTTTATTTTTATAAATATACTGTTAAATGTTTGTATTACTTGAGTATGTAAATAAATGTCATAATTACAGATGCTGTCTTTAGTTAATTACAAAGTACCATGTGATAAAGAGTAGAACTGCTCTTTAAAGCAAAACTATTTCAAATTAGAGTACTGTAATTTACGGCCACCAACTACCAGAGATGCAAGGTTGCCAAGTCTAACAGCATGGCTTGTAAGTGTAGGAGGCAGTGATTATAGTAATGAATTACTTTCTTCCAACAAGCACCCCCCCCCCCCTTCTTTTCCCATTATTTTCCCGAAAAGATTATTATCAAATATGGCGACCTTATTACCTAACTACCTACAGTACTTAAAAGCACAGCATTTCGACCCCCAACAACCAATTAGCTTCTCTTCAGAGTTAAATTAGTTACTTTTGAATAGTTTCGGGTAAGTGGTTTCCTATAATACGCAGGTTTTTAATATGCGGCACGCTACTGCTACGTGTCAGATTTAGTGTTCTAAACAAGGTTGCCAACACTGTTCGATGTCTCTGTACGGTTGTCGTAAAAAAACGGATACATCTATTGTTTCCCAATGTAAACCCAAATTTTAGAATAATATCTCAGTAACCTGTGCATTTAAATTAACTGTCACACTTTTCGCTATCATCGAACGTCAAAACTTAGGGTCATTTGAATGATTTCGAAAATGGAAGAATTAGACTAATGCTTTTATTGCCACTCGGTTTAATACAACTTATCTCCAGAATATAGGTATCAGAAATTTACTAACTTCCCTGACAGATCGATTGCAAGCAGTGGTGATATTACAAAATATTAAATTTAATTTTTGTTGTTATACATTTCTTGTTATTACCATATCGTTTTTGGATTGTAATTTTCATATCATAGTAACAAAATTACAGGTAACTGTAATTTAAGAGCATGGAACGTTTTAAACAATACCAAAATGTAAAAATATTATCACTCGATGTATTTAGGTGTACCCAATTTTATTGGCGACAACGGTACATACAATTCGAAGCCATCTTTTCCAGAAGATATTTAAATAGTATATTGTAGAAGAGCGGAAAGTGCATTCTTGCCGCTTGCGCATGAATATTGCTGGTTGAGGTAAAGCCGAAAGCAGCAATCATGCAAAAGCCCTAAGAACACTTTCAGCTCGAAATATACATATTATTTTTTCGACGACTGAGCATAATTAAGGCGAAAATAATAATTATTTCATTTTATCAAAATTATCAATTAACAATAAATTTAAAATTGCTCCCGTAGTCTATGACATGTGACGCGATTATTTAAACAAAAAACTAGCGCTGTCAAGGAATCATCCTGACATAGCTAATTATTTTGCTCACGCGGAAACCCAAAACATAACAAGCTGCGAACGTGGCTGGCATACATCGTGCGAGTATATTTGAGAAACGAGGCGTAGCGTAGCCGAGCGCACTTTCGAGCGAGTTATGTACGCTATTTTTTCCAAGATCAGAAAAAGACGCATTTTGTAATTTAATAAATGAATGCTTTATTGTGACAACTGAAAATGTCAATAGATTGTCAGTAGTTTCTAGGTTGAATTGACATATTTTCTATAATTTTTAGGTTAAAATGACATATTGTCAACAGCTTTTAGGTTAAAGTGACATATCTAGCCCATTGTATAGCTGTCAAGTTTAGCATTTTTTCATAAACACGTTTGCTATGATAACGATCGGGTGACTGATATTGTCATTTTTTGTAGGTTCTTGATTGTATGGAAACTGCCACCTTCGTATGTGGACGTGAAAAAAATGCTAAAAACGGCCGCTTAGCGGCGAATGTCAACTTATAAATGACAATTACAAAAATATACTTTTGAAGTCAGTCGCCGAAAAAATGCTGAAAATTTTTTCAGACTGTTGTAAATTGTATTATTCTTACGTTTTTACAATTTTGTCAAACTACTTTTTTTATTTACAGTAATAATGGTGCTATACTTTAACCATATGGATTAGTCTGATATATTTAAATTGCACTTGCTCAATTTTTGAACCAAAGCTATTTTTAAACACAATTTGACACATTACCGAAGTACAATACCACAACAATAATTGTCTGCTGAATCAATGTGAAATGATGAGTTAGGTTCCTTGGCATTTGGACTACTTTTTCCTAGGGTCTAAGCACCCAAATCGGTTCTTAAAAAACAACCCGTAGCTCTCTTAAATTTGAGATGAGGGCAGTTCGAGGTGTAACGCTAGCTCCTGTATAAATTTTACTAAACATTAAAAATTTATTTAAATTTATGCATCGCGCAATCTAGCGTTACATCTATCCGACGCTTGGTTTTCGGATAACGCGAAGGCTCCCGCTAAGCGCAAAATTCCACTGTTTAAACGACGGCGTCGTTTTCCCACTCAATGTTCTCCAGACCCGCCTTAGCGATAAAGCCGCCAGACGGATATATAAGAAACTCCGCGACCAATTAACCTCGCTTGAGATTATCCCCCTTGAGTCCACCAGTCCTGATCCTGTCTAGTCCCAACTTGAGATTCTCCCCCTTGAGTCCACCAGTCCTGATCCTGTCCAGTCCCAACTTGAGATTCTCCCACTTAAGCCCCTGGACTTTCCTGCTACCAAATCCTCTTTTGACCGGGTACTCCGACTGGCAGTTGAATTATCTAACGGATTAGACCTCCAACCCTCACCAGTGCAGGCTTCGTGGAGAGTAGCAGCTGAACTGACAAGCGGAAATACCAGCGCTCCGAGGCACTTCACCGAAGCGTTTAACACGCAAAGTAACCTAAATTTACTAATGATAGTACCTATAGGAATCATATTATCCGTACCACATGGAGGCGGCTCAAGACCTATAGTCGCAAGTATTAAACTTACCAGGAGGGTCCGTTTTCGAGTTTAAAGTCGACTTCTTGGTGTCCGAAGACCGAGCCCGCCTTCCACGATCAACGTCTGAATACTGTAAGGCATCAGCATCCTCCGCACTAGTATCTGCGCGACACCACCACCAGGTAACCCTTAAACTTGCTAAATATTCAACGCCTAATTGCAGAACAATAAACTTTAAACAAATGGCTAAATTAAAAGGTCAACCTTTGGGAACATCCGACCTACCGGCCAAAACCTCTACTTAGCACGACGTCGGATGCAGTCGCCGTACCCCTGTATATTGGGTTGCATTTTACCAGGGAAAGCAGAAACACAGTTCCAGAAGAATATGTCAATTTTAAGTAATGTACAATTAAGTTTTACTTTGAATTACTACTTATTATGTAATCTAGCTAACAACATTATATTGATGGTAATTATATGGTGTTTTCCTTACCCTATATAAATGTTATGAAATGAGTCTATAAGCTCCACGTTTTCGGCCAATAAATGTAATAAAATGGTTACCTGTTTGTGAACTCTAAATAAAAATCCAATAAGTTAAATTGTGGCTGGTGAAAAGCGAAATGTAATAAATGATCACACAAATAAATAGTTGTATGCCCCTTTTATACTTTAACCCTTAACTGGTAACGTGTAAATTTGGAGCACAACTGGTAACTGCAGTCTGTGAGACTGGCACACCTTTGAAGCGAAAAAAATTAAACTGTTTTAATTATTTTTTTAAATATATATATATATAGAGGTTTGTTAGGCATATATTTTTTAGTAATAATAAACGAAAACTTAATGTAAAGAAAAAATTATAAGATAATTTTCAACTTGAACACAAATTGGCAATGTACTTTTTACCAGACCAAGATAAAAAAATTAAAACTTTTGATAAAAAGTAATTTTATTTATTTTACGATTAATAATAAGTAAAACAATGCATTTGTAAAAAAAAACTTAAAGAAATATTGTAATTCACAGGGTCTGCCATGCCTATCAACGGCAAAAAATTCTCACGTAAACCGTAACGTTCCGTCTCACAGACTGCACTAAACTAAAAATAAAACACATCTCCAGCGTCAGTTACCCAAATTTACCAATAATTGTGCGATAGGTGGGGCACCAAGAGGAGAAAGATTAGGTGAGATCATTTGCCGCAAAGTGGTACTCTTTTGCTGAAAATTTGAGATTAAAATTTGCTTGTAGCTCACATACGGCACGTTACCAGTTAAGGGTTAACTAATCTGCAAAACTGATTTGGCTAACTACAAGGCAAGCACGAAACTCAAATCTCATTGGGTTGGGATCATAAACGGACTTTATTTTATTCCAGAACTCAGTAGTTTCAATGCGCGGTTCTGGGTAGATCAAAAAATCCTTGATTTGACAAATGACACAAAGTGTCGCTAGTGGTGACAGCGTATTTGAATGTTTTAAAAGTGAAATTACTGTGGGAAACGCGTCAGGTAATTATTCAAACTTTCGGCGCTTGCAACAATTAGCACTGTTTTGTTTCAGTGATGAAACACATCGCCTTGCTTGTTTCGTAACGTACAAGGGACGCCAAAACGTGCATTTGTTTTTGTTCGCTTGGGTTCTCAGCCCAATTCGCACAATCCACCGACGCTACTCGATTTTTGGAAAAACCTAAGCAAATGAGGCCTCGGGAAAATGCTAATCCACTTCGAAAAGGTTTGACCTCGGATTTCAATGCGTTTCCGACACTCTACACTTAAATTTGCAGGTTTTATCCTACTTCGTTTGCATACTTCTAAGCTGGCCGTTGTGAATGCTGCTCGGATATTCTGCTGGAGACGGTCCCATCGCTGCAGATGCTGTCCGTGACGTTCTTACAGTCCTCCCCGACGTCATGCAGTGCAGGCCTCTGGCTCTGGATTCTTACTTTTGCCGGGAACGGTTATCGGAAACCCCAGCTGAACGGCAGCCGATGTCCTCGGAGAAGCGATTGGAGAATTTTATATTTTAGTGCTGCGGAAACCTTCACAAACACTGTCACATGTACTCTGAGATGGGCGCAATAAAAGGCAATTTTTTTTTCTTGGTAATCTGTTCGTTTAATGGTATAAAATGTATTTAAAAGTGGAGCACAAATCTAACAAACTTCACAAAATTTATTCAATTGTTCTCCTTGTTTTTTCAACACAACAGCATCAGGTTGCTAGGTTACTATGATTCTCTTATGTTAAAGGAAATTATTTTGGTAAAGAAAGGTTACAAATGGAAGTAAATTTGAGTACTTAAATTATATTTACAATTTTCTTAAAAATAAATTATTGTCTTTAATCTTATAACTAAATCGTTCGGTAGCGCTGCGCATTCAAACGTTTTTATTTTTATTATGTCATTGCTCTGCTTTGCACTATTAAACTTTATTTTTATTAAATGCACTGATTTTTGAGTTCACCGAGTTCGTGTCATTATCTTTTATCCTCTGTTGCCTTTCTGCTTTACTTACTAATTTCACTATCTTGTGCTTTTGACTTAACAAACTAACCTACTTTTATAATGCAGCTAACCTTTTGTGTCAAATACATTTTATAAATTGGTCTGGCGTTACATGTGCACAAACCTAATTCGAATGATATTAATTTAGTCACAAGCCAATTTAAACCCTTTGATATTTGCTTTGCCTTTGCGTACCTTTCTCCAACTAATTTCATCTTTCTCGCATCTCATTATCAATACATTTACTATTTTACTTTACTTTTAAAATTTGCAATTAGATAAAACATCCCAACTCTGTGTTTACTGAATCGGTCACTTATCTTGCACTGAAGGCAGAGCCAAGTCGTGGGCCTCATACCATCTCAATATTTGAGTTTGAGCGAACATGAGGTATACATTTATAACGCCCTTAGTGAGGGGATGAAGCTTTACAGAGGTACCTGACATGGGTTTGTTGCTATTTCAAAATAGGGGTATGTCGAGAATTAACTAGAGGGCGCCACAAGGTTCAACTCAAATTCCAGGTCTTCACAGCGTCTTTAACCACGAAGAAACACCAATCGAGTAGCAGGAAATATGGTGAGCTGGAACTCGGATCACTTTCCTTTGCTTTCCGCTAATAATTTCACTATAAAAACACGTTTGTTTTAAGACATAACACAGCAAAAACACCCAATAATATTTAAACACTATAATGAACACACCAAGTAAGACATTTTGATGTAATAATCTTAACACTAATTTCAACTAATTATTTCCCTGTGAGAAGTCAGGAGAATACAAACAATGGAAAGATTGACTTCCAACATGCAAACGACAGCCAAAGGTATTCCAAATTCCGTGAAGGATATTCATCATCAACATCATTGTCAGCATTTATAAACTCCATCTTTGGATATAGGTATGCCTCTCCAAGAATCTTCCATCCACCTCTGTCTAGTGTTTTGCTCATCCAATGTATTTTAGCAATCTTTTGAATGTCATATTTCCATCTTTCCCACTCTTGGCCTACATTCGTTACATTTTTTGTCCATCTATCATCCGTTGTTTGCATAAGGTGTCCTGCCCATTGTCACTTCTTTTAAGCTATGTATTCAGCAATGTCTGTTACTTTAGTCTTTTTTTTTATTGTTTCATTTTTGACTCTGTCTTGTCGCCATATCTCCAACATGGATCTTTCCATTTTCCTCTGGGCCACCCTTAATTTTTCCATATAACTTTCTGTGAACGTCCACGTTTCGGCTGCATATGTCAATGTTGCTAAAATGCATTGCTTAAATACTTGTGTCTTCAGATGTTGTGGAAAGTCTGATTTAAATACCTGCCTAAGGTTACCGTATGCGGTCCATCCTAGTCTTATCCTCCTTAGTACCTCATCTTATTGGCAATTTCTTGTGAATGATATTTTCTGTCCCAAGTATATATATTCCTCAGCTATTTATTTCGATAACCTCGCCGTTTTCTAGTTGTATTGGTGTGGCTATTCCCGTGTTACTGATAATTTTAGTTTTTTGAATATTCATGTTAAGTCCACATTGTTGAGCTGCTGTTTTTAACTCAGTGACTAGTTTGTGTAGGTCTTCCATGCATTCTGCGATCAGTACTGTATCATCGGCGAAGCGGAGGCTATTTACGTATTTACCGTTTATATTTATATTAACACCTATGTTGTTCCTTTCCAGTGATTTAAATATATCTTCCAGGACTGTAGTAAAGAGTTTCGGAGAGATGGTATCCCCTTGACGTATGCCTCTTTTTACTGCTATTGGTTGAGTTCTTTCGAAAACTTGTACAGTCATTTTTGCGTCGTCATAGAGAGCCCTTATAAGTTCGATGTATCTATTATCGATCCGATATCGTCTTAATGCATTTATTAGAGCCCACTTCTCAATGGTATTGAACGGTATTTAGAAATCAATAAACGCCAGAAAGATAGGTTGGTTGTATTTTAGGGCTTTTTCTATTATCTGCCGTATTGTGTGTATGTGGTCAGTGGTACTGTACCCTTTCCTGAAGCCTGCTTGATCATTTGTCAATAATTTGTTTAAGTGGGACAGTAATGAAATTGGTCCGTAATTTCTTAGGTCCTCTCTGTTTTCTTTCTTGTATATAAGGATTGTTTTGGCAGTTTTCCATGTTTCTCGTAGTTTTCCGTTGTCAATGCACTCAATAAATAATTTTTCTAAATAAACTAGCAATTTCCTACCTCCCAATTTTATGTATTCTATCACTAATCCGTCTGGTCCTTCGGCTTTATAGTTTTTCATTTGCTTTAAAGCAAGTTTTATCTCGTATTTGCTTATTGGTGGGAGATCTTCTGTATAATGTTTTGTTACTATAGCTCTTTTATCTGTTCGGACGCGAGGAGGTTCATTGTATTTTGAAGTGTATAGTTTGTTATCCCTTATAAGCACAAAAAAGGGGTGGTAGAATAATACTTACGTTAATTGCTCAACGAATCGAAGCAGCATTCAAAGCACCAAATTGCCTCACTCAGCCAATGCCTAGCGAGTCACTACCAATCGCTAATTAGGGGTCGCCGATCAGCTGCAGCCGAAGACGGCCGTGGGTTCATTAGATGGGGGGAATGGCGCCACCAATTTAATGGTTAACAAAAAAGGATAACACAGAGGTAACCCCCTAATTCAGCGATTGATAGATTACGCTACAGCTAAATTGGAACACTGTGGATTAAATAAAACGGCGCAAAACTGAAGTCAAACAATGAAGTGCAGGGGAGACAAATTCGTTTTATTCACTCGTAAAGCCGGACACAATAAAATACATACAAGTAAAAGTTTAGGGCCGATATAAAAGCATATAAATGCCCCAAGGATCCTTGTTTACAAAATGGGGTGGCCAATTAAAACACCAAATCACCAAAATATGGGAAATTCCTGGAAGCTCCGGAGGAGTGGCGTTAATATAAAATTGTAAATAAACAAGCGGGCAACCGCCCCAGGAATTTCTATAGCGTAGTACATGTAACTATTAATATCACAATTCGTAGCTAAAGTGAAAGCTACGGAGAGGGGAAGCCGCGTACTTAAGTGATGCGTCCAGACCATGATATAAATATTTTGCGCTGGTATATCGCGCTAATCTTAATTTAGAAACAGACTACTTTCGGCAGTCCATCGATTGGGGCACATAAGTGCGTACAGCCACGCTTACTCGCTGGCTACCGCGAGCACAATTAATAGAACAGCAAGGTTACCTTGAACTGGTGCGAGGCCCTCTTAGCGTTGATAACATCGCAGGAACGGGCTTCTGGGGGTTTGATGGTTCCCCAAAGAGGACTGTAGCTCGTCAATTAAGCGCGCCGAGATAACGCTATCATAGATCGCATCGAGCCGCAAGTCGGGATTCTCGGAGTTTTTATTTGTACCCAATACGTGGTGGGGACTAAATTATTGAAATAAACGTTAGCGGGCAATCGAAAAGGCGCTGAAAACGGTCATACTCACACTAAATTCCCCAAATGTTTTGCTCGGGAAGTTTTGGCGTCAAAAAAAAGTCTGCACCAGGCAGTATCTCCAGATTTATATTCAGAGGAATGTCGAGACGCGTACAAATCCCCTAACCAAAGGGTGAGAAGTGCCTAGACATCAATAAGCACCAGATGCCAAATTTTCGCGTCGCGAACGTTCAACAATGTGCAACGGCGGCGTATCAAAAATGCACAATATCCGGACGCAATTCGAAAAATATCGAACATACAGTAAAGCGAAAAATTGATGGTAACAAAATATCGAGAATACAGTAAAGCCAAAATTGACGGTAACAAACCGCCCTCTTACCAGGAGGGTACGCTAAATACGAGGCCCAAAATAATGTCAAAGTCGTACAGTACAAGAAATGAGGTAACACACAGGGACAAAAGAGGGAGCGATAAAAAGGGAGTGATTTGGGTCCAGGCCGGAAGTCTCGTGAGCCGAACACCGCCCGCTCCCTTCGCTGCGTGATGATAAGGCTGCGCCGGTGGATGGGACAGCTATGCTCGACACCGAAACCTCCCAGTTAGGAGTCCAAAACACTCGGAAGAACGATGGAAGGGAATCAAGAAAAGAGTACAACACTGAAGAAGGAATAGGAAGGACGGTCCGATGTCCGTCTGTCACGTCAGTCATTAGTGGGGATGAACCGAGATAGTGCTATCGTGTCGGCCGATGCCAACCCAGCCCAGGCCACCGTAGTGTCACTAATGAAACTTGAGAATGTAGGCCGACACCAGACGGCACGCACAAAACCAAGGCTCAATCTCTACTGGTCGAGGATAAGTGTATAAGCCCAGAAGCGACTTACACACTGAAACAACCTTGAAGAGGCTGAGAAGGCAAAAGGAAAAGGACAAAGTCCAGCACAACACCCCCCTACCCAAACGAACACAGACATTCACGCTCGAAAGCCCAAAAGAGCCGAAACAAAGAAAACCAACAGACCATAATGTTGTGGTCGGTACCGCAAACACTGCCGGGAAACAACGGGACCCCAAGGTGGCCAACCGACGTCCGGAAACCAACCTCACATAGAGTGCGAACTAAACCACCCAAACAAGAGACAACGAAGGTTAGTCTTCAAACAGCAAAAACATCCAAACGCAAAACCAAAGCAAGAGGTGAAAAGGATAGAGGCTTAACAAAAGAGTCGGGTTTCACAAATCCAGCCAAAGCCGATGCCCTAAAAAAGGGCGTCAGAAACCGTTCCCAATTATCAAGTATGCCCAAAAGCAAGAAGCAAGTTTCGCTTGAGGATTAAAATCCGCATACGCCACAGAATATCCCAACAACAACCAGATCAACACACAAAACGTATAGCTGAAGGCAATCGGCAACATCAGCTACACCACCAAAATCCCAAAAAGGGTACCCAAAGTATCCAGCAAGCTGACTCGAACCTCCATTAATAAAGAAGACCAAAGAAAACCGAAAAGAAGTGGAAGAAGAAGAACAAAGTCTAACACAACACACCTCAAGAAAACAGACACAAACATTCCCGCACTAAAGCTCAAGAGAGCCAAAAAAAAAGACCAAGAGACCATGATGTTGTGGTCGGGGCCACAAACACTGCCGGGAAACCGCGGGACCCCAAGGTGGCCGACCGACGTCCCCAACCAACCTCCCACGAACGCGAACTAAACGGTCTGGCCACAGATACCCGGACCATGATAGGGTTTTAGGTCCTTGGCGTGCCAAGACCCCGAAAAAACAGTCCCATCGGGATCCTTCAGCTGATAGACCCACAGAGAAAGTTTCTTGTGAATGACAAATGGGCCAACGAACTTAGGGGCGAGCTTGGCTGTGAAGTCTCTAGCAGCATTGGACAAAACGTGGTTCTTCCGAAGGACAGATTCCCCCACCTCAAATCCATCAGGGCGATGACGTAGGTCGTAACGAGGCTTCGACGCTTGGTAAGCCTTCGTTAAACGCTTCCGAACGTCAAGGTTAACCTGCTTAAGGGCTTTAGATCGCGGTTCTACATCATCACGGTCAAACATGAGTTCAGGGTCATCTGGTTCTTTGGCGGATAGGAGGTCATTAAAGTTAATTTCTCTACCAAAGTTTACGAAGAATGGGGTCATACCAGTCACTTCATGCTTAGATGTTCTGATCGCACACGCCACCGACGGTAACAACACATCCCAATTACGCTGATTCTCCTTCACATACGCGGACAACATGGTCTTCAACACGCGGTTAACCCTCTCAGTGGGATTGGCATGGGGATGATAGTAAGCGGTGAAAGATATCCGACATCCATAGCGCTTAGCCATGTTCTGGAAGTCCCTACTACGGAATTGGACTCCGTTATCACAAATGATCCTACGAGGAGCACCAAAAAGAAGTATGACATTCTCCTCAATATTCCTAACCACAGCGGAAGCGGTAGCGGCCCGAAGGGCGAAGAACAATGGAAACTTGCTAAACAGGTCCGCAACTACTAAGATGTGGGTGTAACCACGGGAAGAGCGGGGCAGTGGACCAACAATGTCCATGGAGATAACCTCCCAAGGGCGAGATATCTGGGAGTGTCCTCCCGTAAGACCTCTAGGAGCTCTCTGCTCGGGTTTAATGCGGGAGCAAACCCCACAACGTCGAACATACTTGGCCACCTCCTGTCGCATCTTAGGCCAGTAGAAATACTGAGCGATCCGACTCAACGTCTTATTGACACCACAGTGTCCACTCGTACGAGAGTCATGAAAACGGGACATAATATCTCTGCGTTGTTCCCTAGAAGCAACAGCCTTCCATGCATCACGATAATTCGCAAGATCAGGGTACGGGACAGACACATACTTAAACAACCGATCCTCGTCAACACGCCACAACGGAAAACGTCTAGGTCTCTGACTCACTTCGCGAATCATCTTCAGATACCACGGATCACGAGGTTCGTCAGGCGTAACAGCGAGCGCTACGTCCACGACATTCACGACGCCATCCACACCATTCATGTCACTCATTGCATTCACCACAGGTACAGCGCGAGACAAAGTGTCGGGCACTACGTGATCCTTCCCTTTTCGATGCTGAATCTCGAAATCGTATTGATGCAACCGGACAGCCCATCGCGCAATATGACCAACGGGGTCCTTAATATTATGCAGCCACTTCAGACTATAGTGATCCGTCACAACAGTGAATTTCGAACCTTCGATGTAGGGGCGCAGCCTCTCGATCGCAAACAGCACCGCCAAACACTCTCTCTCAGTCGTACTATAATTCCTTTCGTTCCTTGTTAAGGAACGGCTAATATACGCGATTACGGTTTCGCCAATAGGGGTAGTCTGTGCTAAGACGGCACCAAGGCCATACGCAGAAGCATCCGTTTGAAGAGTGAACGGTAAAGAGAAGTCGGGACACGATAAAATCGGAGCCGAAACCAAACAATCCTTAAGGGTGCGTAAAGCCTGATCGCAGTCATCGTTCCAAATGAACCTTTTGTTCTTCTTCAACAAAGAAGTCAAGGGAACTACAACCGTCGAGAAATCCGGCACGAACCTCCTGTACCAGGAAGCCATACCTAGAATGCGTCGTACCTCAGACACACAGGTGGGAGTGGGAATCTTCAAAATGGCCTCGACCTTACTGGGGTCCACTAATAAACCTTGAGCGTTCACAACATAGCCCAAGTAAAGCAACTCTGATTTACAAAAACAACATTTATCTTTATTCAAGGTCAGACCCGCCTTGAAGAGACGAGATAGTACCTCTTGCAAGACCGTAAGGTGTCGGTCAAATGAGTTTGTGCAGATAATTACATCGTCTAAGTAAGCGAAGACGTAGGGTTCAAGGTCAACACCTAGCACATTATCTAACAGTCGCTGCCAAGTCGCAGCCGCCGTATGAAGGCCAAACGGCATACGTTTAAATTGAAAGAACCCACGGTTCGGCACAGTAAAAGCGGTAAGTGGGCGAGAAGACTCGGCTACTGGAATCTGCCAGTATGCGGATTTAATGTCGAGGGTGGTTAGGTAGCGAGCATCCCGGAGTTTGTCAAGAGTCGCATTTACAAACGGTAACGGGTAGGCGTCTGGTTGACTGACCTGATTGAGACGTCGATAGTCGACACAAAATCGATAGGTGGAGTCTTTTTTTTAATCATGACGATAGGTGAAGCCCAAGCTAAACAAGAGGGTTCCACAATGTCGTCCACTAACATTTTATCCAACTCCGCATCGAAGTATTTCTGTAAGGCAGGGGAGATAGGGTAGTAGCGTTGCTTAATTGGGGGTGAAGTCGTTTTAATTTCATGGGCTACTAAGTGAGTACAACCAAGTTTCGTACCCATAGACGAAAAATCATTTTCCAACAATGCCTCTAACCTAGCACGTTCTTCAGGGGATAGATGTTCAGCTGATTTAATCGCACACAGTTCAGCACTCGGGGCACTCTTGCCAAATGTCC
The DNA here is from genome assembly GCA_940337035.1 of Agriotes lineatus. Taxonomy (NCBI): domain Eukaryota; kingdom Metazoa; phylum Arthropoda; class Insecta; order Coleoptera; family Elateridae; genus Agriotes; species Agriotes lineatus. The sequence continues at coordinate 2,138,380 of OW679199.1, read as the reverse complement.
ACTCGCCACGACCAAGGTCAGGAATAATTTCCATCCTACGCCAAAAATCGGTTCCCAAAATCAGAACATGTGGTATGGACGGAATAACGAAGAGGTACATCACCACAACACGATCCCGCAGAACAATAGGTACGGACACCGTTCCAATCGCCTGACATTCATCACCATTCGCAACCCCACATGATTGGGCGTGAGTGGCATTTAAATTACACAGAGGTTTCAGTTTAGTCCAACCATCCCTACCGACAATCGTTTGCGACGCGCCGGAGTCAAGAAGGCCTAACATTTTGACACCATATACACTAACATTTAAATAAGGGCGTTGATCAGGACCCATGCTATTTAAAATAAAATCTAAAATAATTCTCTTGGCCATAGGGAGTTCACAAGGGGGATTCTCAAGGTCGGCCGAACCAGGACAGCGCGTTAATCGGCCACTTAACGTCGCTGACGGGCGTTTCCCGCACACGAGGAGCAAGTTCTCACGGTAACATCTGCCTTGCCACAACGGTAGCAATGCATTCGCCGAGGGGCGGAGCAGGCGGCAGCACGGTGACCTAGCTGTCCACAATTCTAGCAATTGGCTGAAGATGGTCCCGCGACCGGACGTGAAACAGGTAAAGCCGTGGCACAATATTCGGTCTGACTGAGAGTACGATTTTCAGGGGCAGCATGTAGGGCACTCACACGAGGCGCGAGCCGAGGCTTGGAGTAAGCAAGGTCGGGTTCGACTAGTCCTCTAAGGGTGGTAGGAGGGCTTTTATATTTGGCCACGTGACGGTGCGCGTCCTCGATTTGTTTACAGACACTAGTTAAGCTAGCGACTGTAACAGTAAGTTCCCTAGATAACTGAGAATACAAGTAGGGCAACAGGTTACGACGAATATAAGTCACGCGCGAAGCTTCGCTAGGCAAGCTAGGTAAACGTCGAAACAAGGCTTCCATGGCCGCTACATAAATTGTGACCGGCTCGAATTCGCCCTGAGTCCTGTTTCGTATTTCTTCCCACAACGCAAACTCGTAATCTTCGGGGAGAAATGCAGCTCTCAACGCATATACCAGTTGATTCCACGAACTAACCGTGTCACGCACCGACCTGAACCATATTAACGCGTTATCCGTGAACAGTTCCACAGCCGCAGTGAATAACTGTTCCTTACTAACACCTCGAGCTACCCTCAATTCCTCTACAAGCTCCAAAAAACTATTTAGCCCAGAATCTCCATTAAACTGAAAGTTCCATTTATTAATGGCCAACGCATTAACATAATTACTACGAGTGGGTGGAGGCACAAATGATTCGGCTAGCCAAGTAGAATCACGAGAGGGCAAACTTGGTCGCCTCGACGCTGAAAGGCTCGAGGGTGACGCAGGGGTTCAAAACTTCCCTTTCGCGGTTAATCAGGTTATTCTCGGAAGTCACCGGGGGTTCCGAAGCTTTGGTATGAACGTCCTCAATAAGTTCTAAGCATTGAGTCATACGGCGATCTTTACGAGCGAGGAGAAGACCGTCCGCTTTCAGGTAGTTCAATCGACCACAAACGTGCATTAAACGACTATTCAACCGCTTGTATAAATTATCGGATAGAGGAGCTTGCTTCTTATCTAATTCGCGCCTAATTTCCACCAACTTGTCTTTGCAAATTCCTAGTTGTTCCTCAACATCTAATGGGACTTCAGCAAAACTAACAGGGATCGTCTTTTCTACTCGAAGCCTAGCTCTCAACAGTTTCCTTTTATCTTCAACTGTCCCCTCCACTGAAATACCCCTAATCATTAACTAGAAATTTAATTCGTCAGCCCTCAGTCGATCAATATCCATTTCGATACCAAAGAGACAAACAAATTTATATACAATAAAAATTTCCCTACTAAAATAATTCCTAGTACGCCCCTGGCGCGATTCGAAATATTAAATTGCGCAATAAATCAATAAACAAGAATCGCGAATAAATATTCAAAATGGGGATACGCCACTGGAATAGACAAACTATACCCTACGCCGCTGGAATAAGATAAATGTACCCGACAAATAAATATACAACGAGCCGACAAACAAGTGAATGCCGCAAATTGTAATTAATACGAAATAAATACAGCGAAACCAAATTATCACGCTTAATGCAACAATACCGATCAGCTGCTATTTCACGATAAATGAACGCAAGGAAAATAACCGCAATGCCTCGAAACCAGCTTTCGGCAATCAAACTGCGTTACCTTTTCCACTTTAAGTGAATAAATCTAAAATTAATCGAATGTCAGTTTCAATCGATAAATCCCTAAATAAACATGCAAAATATTTTTTTTTGTATTTTTAAAACGTTTAAATATTTAGAATAGATAAATAGCTAAATAACCATGCAAACTATTTTTTTGTATTTTAATTCTCTTAAAGATTTTAGAACAAATAAATAGCTAAATAAACATGCAACCTATTTTTGTATTTTAAAACCCTTAAAATTTTGGAATCGTTCTAAAATACAATGTTCCGTGAAGAAATATTCTACAGCATTAAATTTGAAACAATCCACTCGAGTTTGACCCGAACAACGCGAAGTCAAGATAAATAAACCTTATCTTGCACGTCCAATGCAATTTTACCTGGTCAAAATACCTTTAAAGCTTTGTTTCAAATTTAAGCGACTTTACTAAACGAGTAAATAAAACGTTCGTAATTACGTTAATTGAACACGGGGCCCCACGTTGGGCGCCAGATTTTTGTTATCCCTTATAAGCACAAAAAAAAGGGGTGGTAGAATAATACTTACGTTAATTGCTCAACGAATCAAAGCAGCATTCAAAGCACCAAATTGCCTCACTCAGCCAATGCCTAGGCGAGTCACTACCAATCGCTAATTAGGGGTCGCCGATCAGCTGCAGCCGAAGACGGCCGTGGGTTCATTAGATGGGTGGAATGGCGCCACCAATTTAATGGATAACAAAAAAGGATAACACAGAGATAACCCCCTAATTCAGCGATTGATAGATTACGCTACAGCTAAATTGGAACACTGTGGATTAAATAAAACGGCGCAAAACTGAAGTCAAACAATGAAGTGCAGGGGAGACAAATTCGTTTTATTCACTCGTAAAGCCGGACACAATAAAATATATACAAGTAAAAGTTTAGGGCCGATATAAAAGCATATAAATGCCCCAAGGATCCTTGTTTACAAAATGGGGTGGCCAATTAAAACACCAAATCACCAAAATATGGGAAATTCCTGGAAGCTTCCGAGGAGTGACGTTAATATAAAATTGTAAATTACAAGCGGGCAGCCGCCCCAGGAATTTCTATAGCGTGGTACATGTAACAATTAATTTCACAATTCGTAGCTAAAGTGAAAGCTACGGCGAGGGGAAGCCGCGTACTTTACAGATTAAAATATGTAATTAAAGTGATGCGTCCAGACCATGATATAAATATTTTGCGCTGGTATATCGCGCTAATCTTAATTTAGAAACAGATTACTTTCGGCAGTCCATCGATTGAGGCACATAAGCGCGTACAGCCACGCTTACTCGCTGGCTACCGCGAGCACAATTAATAGAGCAGCAAGGTTACCTTGAGCTGGTGCGAGGCCCTCTTAGCGTTGATAACATCGCAGGAACGGGCTTCCGGGAGTTTGATGGCTCACTAAAGAGGACAGTAGCTCGTCAATTAAGCGCGCCGAGATAACGCTATCACAGATCGCATCGAGCCACAAGTCGGGATTCTCGGAGTTTTTATTTGTACCCAACACGTGGTGGGGACTAAATTATTGAAATAAACGTTAACGGGAAATCGAAAAGGCGCTGAAAGCGGTCATACTCACACTAAATTCCCCAAATGTTTTGCTCGGGGAGTTTTGGCGTAAAACAAAAGTCTGCACCAGGCAGTATCTCCAGATTTATATTCAGAGGAATGTCGAGACGCGTACAAATCCCCTAACCAAAGGGTGATAAGTGCCTAGACATTAATAAGCACCTTCTCCAAAATTGCAACCTCGAACAGCACCAGAAACTTCCAACGACCTTATTCGATCGAACGCCGGGACAAGATGCCAAATTTTCGCGTCGCGAACGTTCAACAATGTGCAACGGCGGCGTATCAAAAATGCGCAATATCCGGACGCAATTCGAAAAATATCTAACATACAGTAAAGCGAAAAATTGATGGTAACAAAATATCTGGAATACAGTAAAGCGAAAATTGACGGTAACGTATAAAATCGCTGTATATAATCTAGTGTTTTTTCGCGAGTGCTTAATCTATTTCCATTTTCTTCTGCAAGTGTAACCATTTCTTTATATCCATGGGATATTCTTCTTCTGAATACTTAGGGCCTCTATTCACTTCGATAACTTGTCTTACTATGTTTTCATTATACTGAGCTACGTCTTTTGTCACTGCTTTCCTTATTTCTTTGTTTGCTTGTTTTAATTCTTCTTTGGATAACATATGTCTTTGCTTGTTCCTGTTCATTATTAGTTGTTTTGTGTTTTCAGATATTTTACTTCTTTTCTGTTTCGGTTTTCCTTTTTTTATTGCCAAGTTGGAAGCTTTGTGTATACTTTCGGTAATATATTTATTGAGTTCATCGATGTCTGCGATTCTTTAAGTTTCTCTAGCTGATTTGCGTCGATTTTGTGGGTTCTTTTTCATTAATTTTTACTTTGGGTTTTTGTATTAAGTTTTAGTTTAGATCTCAAAGGCCTATGATCACTCATATGTATGCGGTTTAAGGCAGTTACATCTTTTATTATATCTTTATTATTTGTTATTATCAAGTCTATTTCGTTGTATGTTCTACCATCTGGGCTCTGCCAGGTCCATTTACGTTGCATCTTCTTCGTATAGAAGGTATTCATTATTTTCACCTGATGTTCTTCTGGGAAATTCACTAGTATATGGCCTCTATCGTTGTGTTCTCCAACTCCGCCATGTCCTAAAGGGTTTCTCTTTCCTGTTTTTTACCAACCTTTGGATTAAAATCCCCTATTATCATCTCATATTTAGTTCTAATTTGTTCTATAGCTTTTCGTATATCGTCATATAATTCTTCGACTTCTTGTTTTGATGTGTACTTGTAGGGGCATATGTCTGTATGATTTTCAAGTTGTAACGCTTAGATATTTTGATTATAATGTAACCGACTCTGCACGATGTTGCAGCTGTAGTGATTACATTATTCATCCATTTTCGGTGTATTAAGAAACCCACTCCTCCATAGCTCACATATTCTTCTCCCTTATAGTATAGTAAGTTGTCGAATTTTCAAAAATTACTTCAGGCGGTTAGGATGATTCATCCGAAATCCCGCCCCGGGAATCCCTCGGGCAGCCTCACGGATTCTGGAGGAGGCAAAAGTTCGATAAATCTAAAACTACAAAATCTACAGAATAAACATAAGAATAAACTACCGAGATAAAAATAATAACATACAATATTAATACGCTAAGAACCGAAGAGAGATGCCTACAACTAGAAGAAGAACTAAAAAGGATATTACTATATAGTAATACACACATTTAGACGATGACGCTTTGAAATCTAAGCATGTAAGCACTTCAAAAAGGACGGTAAATTTTCTATACCGTGCGTCCTCGAGACTACGCACCATGGCGCTGGAGTGATACTAGTTTATTTTAAAGATCTACTCTTCCGGTGGCAATTGATAGTCAAACGTTTGCTAAGCATTGACCATTAAAATTGAATTTGCAAGTAACAAACAAAGTGCCTTCAGAAATGATCGAACGTTTTTGAATGGTCATGGTTATACCAGCGTACATAAATCAAACAAGTAGAGACACTCACTTTCCGATAGTACTAACAGATGGCGCCACTACTTGATCACATCTACAGTCGCTTTATATGAAACAGTCTGGCCAAATATGGTCACGATTCCTATTGGTGCCGCCATTTTATGTCTTGCGTCATTTTGACAATAACATTTAAATTTCAAAAATGTCAAAGTCAAATTTACTCAAATAAAATAAGTTGACATTCAATCAACAAAAATCGTTTAAAATGCGAGTATATAGTTGAAAACTGATCATAATTTTTAGAAACAACTAGAACTATAATTTATTAACGGTAAGCTGACAAGGTTTAAAGAAATTTATCAATTCCAAAATTTTTGTTCAGATATTGCTGTTCAGTGTGCAGTCGGATGCAAATGCAAATCTGAAAACTGTGTGCTAACGGAAGCTTTCCTTAGGAATAGGGACAGACGAAACTTATGGACAAAAAAATTAATGGAGAAAATTGGTACCCGAATGGAAATTCAAGAATTTGTAAAAAGCATTTTGCAGATTGTATGTGTGAAGAAGCACGAGTTGGTGGCAAAAAAGACTTAAGGATAATGCTGTTCTAACATTATTTACTTTCTCATTGTCTGCTTCGGAGCCTACAGCCATTGAAAATACCAACGTCTTTATAAACAACTGGTCAAATTTTAAAATTACATTAGTCGTCAAAAAAACTGTGTTTATCGACGTTTAAATTTTAGGTATGGAGTCTTGTGCATTTGACTGCAAAAATAGGTCTGAACATGGTATTAAGGTGAAAAGCTTCCCTAGAAATAAAAAAGCGAGGCTTGTTGTCAAACAGGTTAATCAAGCATATTAGAATAACATAAAAGGTATGAATAGAATCTAAATAAAAAAGCATTTTATATAAATAAAATGCATATTGTTGATGTAAAACATATTGCAACTTTTAATCAATTAGAAAAGTTTATAATATCCAACGTCATCGGTGTTCGTTTAAGAATAGCTGAAACGAAGACGAAAAAGCAAAATACACAACGAAGCAAATACTGTTGTACTTCTGTGGCAATGCAGAATGTAGGCTATATAAATTAAGTGGGAAGTTATGAAAAATAATTTTAAGCGTATTAGACTGTATACTGTATAGTTTTGGGATCACTTTAAGTTCTGTAGATTTATTATTATTTATGTGAGCACTAACTGTAAATAAAATTTATAATATCTCATTGATACGATATTGTTTGTTTTACTATTTAGTCATATATTTACTTATACTAAGCATTTATTTAATTAAACTATTTTCCAACACCAACCCCGCCACTGCTTTTGACCCGCCACTGGAGGCGGCCATATTCTGTCTTATGTCATAAGTGACATTTCATATGGCCAGACTGTTGTATATAAAGGGACTGTAATCACATCCATAGATAATATAAAGGAGTTTAGAATGCAAACTCCCTATCTATTTTTGGGTCTCAGAACATTTAGCGTCATCTGTTGAGTTGAGGATGGTGCAAAATTGGCTAGCCTACTAGATGCTTTCATTTATTTATTTATTAATTTGTACTTAATATAGGTAGATAACAAATTAAAACATCAGCTTTATTTTCGATTTTTTATTTTTAACTTCTTTTCGTACTATATTTCTACTGCATTTTTGTAAATTTTGTTTTTAAATTTTATGGTTCTGGTATCTTAGCCAGTTAAAATTAAATTTAACCCCTTAACATACGTATATATTGTTATATTTACTATTTTGCCTATAATTTCGTCTTCAATTTTATGTTTATGTTCGCACGAAAATGAAAATCGAACATGATGCGGTATTACAACCGAAATTTTATTTTTAATATTATCAGCCGAAGTTATGTTACTTAATATAATTTTTGAAATATTGTAAACCTTGTTGATATTTTAATTAACTCTAAGTTGCAATATTGTAGCTTTCTATTTTCATAATAATACTCTCTTTCATTGATCAACTTATGACACTGTTCGCTCCCCGAATATCTACTAATGATTTGGGCTTTACAGTGTTCACAATTTAAATGTTTTAATGTTTTAGCAATCCAGCCAGAAACGTAACCAATTATACTTTTATGCAAATCTTTTTCTAATTCAAACGCTGAAAGCATTGAAATATATTTACATACATTGTAAATTTCGTATGGCGTTTCATTATTCTTGTAATCGTTACTGTTCATTGTGTCTACTAATCCACTAATATTAAATAAATCTGGAATATTAGTCTTTTCACAATTTGTTCCTATTGATTTTGATCCACAGAAATTCCGAATCATTAGTGACTTACAACTTTCTGGAAACTGGATAGCTGTTGGATTTACAGCTCGACTACGTTGATTTCTAACCTTGCCAAAATAATTTTCAATTACATCTTGATTCAAAGCTCGAGGTAAAAATACTTACACGTGTTACTTTCTACTAAAATTTCGTATAAATCTAAAAATCCTTCTAGCGTTTTCATCTAATTTTTACTTCCTTTCACAATGAAGGAAGTATTGGATTCACCCCAAAAATTCAAAATTGAGTTTTCAACAGATCTTCACGTTTTAGAGTCCCCTGATCCCAAAAAACATATTTTTTTTCATTGGTCTGTCTGTCTGTGTGTCTGTGTGTGTGTCTGTCTGTGAACAGAATATCTCAAAAACGAAAAGAGGTATGGCGTTGAAGCTTCATATATAAGTTTTGTGTACTATGTAGATGAGACAGCAAGCTTTTGAAGAAAATCGCATAACCGGAAGTAGCTGTTTACTCTTGTGATTTTTCGGTTTTTTTCGATTTTTTCAAAAACGGCTCTAACGATTTTTTTTAAACTTTACATTTTTACTACATTTTTAATGTGTATTGATGTGAAATAGGTGATTTTCCAGTTGAATACTTCTAAAGTGGGTTTCTTTTGTTTTTTTTTCTATTTTTTTTATTAACTCCTATTTTAAATAAAACACCCGGTATATTATTCCATTTTCGAATTCATCTTAAAATTCTAGAAAAAATTTGTCTCTTCAACTAACGCTCTATTTTGTACCGTTTTTGTAAAATTTGTAATTTTTGAAAATGTTTGACAAATATTTAAAAATTAAAAATAAAATTTTTGACTAATTATAAGATCACTGTAAAAGGAAGTTGTGTGAGTGTATCACACCAAATTTTTTAATGTTGGAGGCACCATTTTTTTCCAGCTTCGTCAATAAAATACATATTGCTTAAATGTTGAATTGATTCTTTCCAAAATTTTGTATGTCCCGAATTTTTATACACGCCACCAGAAAACGGTTTTCCGCAGTGTGGAGGAAGTGTCCCTCCATTTAGGCTGTCGAAAAGTTTGTCGAAGAAATTTATTATTTTTGCTGTTCCTAAAGCTTCTTCATTCAAGTTGTTATCACCTGTTAAAATATTTATTAGACTGCTATAAAACATTATTTCTTCACACAAATTACCATTTTTAACTAACAAAGAGATGGTTGAAGCCATAGAATGAATTAATACTTGAGTAGCATAACACAGTTTCATTTTCTGAATCTTGTTGGGGATCACGTGGAAGTCAGTAATTTTGTGAAGTGCTCTTAATTCACCACATGATTTATCATTAAAATATGCTTCAATAATATGTTTCCATTTTGCTGTCAAGATTTCTCCATTTACTTCCCAAACTAAATCTTTTGTTAGCAAATTGTTTCTGATACATTTAATCATATGAGGTGTATCGTATAAGGGTATAATCTCTTCGTTTCCAACTATAATTCTTCTTTTTATTTGATGTTCCTTTTGTATGTAAAGTTACTCGATTCATTCAATAAACTATTTATAGCCGCTTGGTTTGGTTGTCCCTGATCACATATTGTGGCTATAATTTTCAACCCGCAATTTTGAACTTCTTTAATCAGTAATTTTATTAATTCTACTATAACTGGAGATTTCGTAGCTGACGAAGAAAATTGGTTGTTGCCATTTTTTGAAAAGTCCACTGAGATAAAATACAAGAACATGGTCAGCAATTTGAAAACTTCGGCTATGCCCAAAATCTTGGAAACCATAAAATTTGTCGGTGGTTTTGTCATAATCTATATGAGGCATTATTGACATTTCGTCAAAAATTAAAGCACACATTTAATCTCGATTATTTAAATTTGAAGCAGCTTCTTTCAAGTTGTCGAATATTAATTTATTCAACCCGGCATTTATTGGAACTCTATTTAACATTGCCATTATTGTTTGCCGAGTAGGAAGCGCAAAACACTCCCTCAATTTCGAATAAGCTCTTCCAGATTGTTTATAGAATGCCAATGCCAAAAATTTCTCTTCGTTGGTGTATCTACGTCCTGTTGCTTTAACATTTCTTTTTCTCAATTGTGCTAAACAAAAATTTATAGCATCGTCTCCTAACACTTTGCTTTTTAATTTAATGTCAAATCTTGTGGCTAATTTTAACCGTTGACGAAGCAAAGCGCTTCTAATTTTGCTTTTTCATGCAGCGCGCTTATTATATTTTAAGGAAGAGTGGTAGATCTTTTTTGCAAAAAGAGGGATGTTTTTTATTCGCACAGGGTTAATTTCGTTTAAAATTTTGGGGTTTCTGCTTATATTTGAAATTTGGGTGTCTGTATTGATTGACGATATAGGGAGATGTATTTCCTGGTATTATATTGTCTTGCTCATCATTAGATTGCGTGATCAAATCAGATGTAGTATATGTATCCGCATTTTCTAAAAAGTTTTAAACATTTATATTACAATTTAAATAAATACTTCTGAAATTTACCATGCGGAATTCGCAAACTAGGTATAGCCATATTTCGGAGTCTATTATTAGTATCAAAGTCAGAAGCTGTAAAGTGTAAACCGCAAACCGTATATCCATTATAAACTTTCATAAGATCAACTTCCATTAGGTGGGAATTACCAATTTGTTGCAACCATTCTGTAAAACGCCTAGGATATTTTTGAGGATTTGGAAATCTGTGACGCGTTATAACACCTGTACTATAACATTTATGGACGCTACAGAGTTTCATAATTGATTAAAAATAAAGTTACTGCAACTTGAGTTTAATCAGCGCAATGACAGTGACATTACTGAAATGTTGTTTCATAAGTTTAGGCTTAGTAATTTTTCTTAATTTTTCTTTCAAATATTCCCCATCTGGCGGCTTGTGGACGGTGCGCAAAATGTTCTGAGACCTAACAATAGATAGGGAGCTTGCATTCTAAATCCCTTTATATTGTCTATGATCACATCCAGAGCCAGTAGATATAGGAGAGTACCGCCACGTCCGCCATGTTTGTTCCTTTGTTATATGCGTCACTTTGAGGTTTGTGATATAATTCCGTCAACGTGACATTTATTGGCAATCCGAAATTTTACTTAAAATTGGCAAGACTGTAAGTCTATGTCAAATTCGAGGTTAGTAGGTTAGGTTTTGTTTGTTATTTGACACAAAGTGATGGAAAACATAACCTGCTAACCTCGAATTTGACATAGACTTACAGTCTTGCCAATTTCAAGTAAAAATTTAGACATAACTCAATCAGTCATTGCTGATGGGAACAAAAATGGCGGCGATGGCGGCATTTTCACGGATCAAAGAATGGCGGTACTCTCCTATATACACTGGCTCTGATCGCATCTAGAGATCCTGTATATAGTTTACTAAGAGTTGGGCAAACAGCCTGTTTTGACATACATTTTTGATCCAAATTAGATTTTGACATATGTCGAACAAAGAGGTTATGGGAACCAACCTTGCTAACTTGCCTTTGATGGGAGGGTTTTCAGAGTATTGATCATTTTTAGGATCTCTAGAACCGACTATTAGGAATATACGGCCAATTTAGTTAAGATTTATATTTGCATGTGTGAAACTATCAGTCGTAACATGTTACAAAATATGCAAAAACGGCACTTTTATCATAGGTGCCTTGCAAAAAGTGATCCAAACCAATCAATATGTATCCCGTTGTTTGCCCAACTCTTAGTAACCTATATACAGGATCTCTAATCACTCTAATCACATCATGATTGGTAGCAGAGCCAGTAACTGACTCTGATTGGTAGATCGTTGTGCTGCCATCTGATAGTCAAGCTTAGAAATACCCCCCGAGTCACTGTCCCAGGCACTCTAGACAGGTTTCAACATTTGGCATGAGTGTCTCTACTTGTTTGATGTATGTACGCTGGTTATACAACGTATGAATAATATGTTGGTGGCACTGTAAGTCTATCTCAAACATGAGGTTACCAGATTAGGTTTTGCGTCAGTCTGTGTCAAAACTGACGCAAAATCTAACCAGCTAACGTCGAATTTGACATCATACGTCAAGTTGAATACGACTTAATCGTTTATTGCCATAGAAAAATAAATATAATAGGGTTTGTTGTTAAGATGTTTTCGTAAAAGCAAGAGCTAATCATTGAGATAAATTAACGTTGCTCTGATTTCATGTGCGAAACCCTGTGGACGCACGGTATATGAAACACAAACTTTACACAACTTAGAAAAGTTACTTACATAGGCAAATTGAGAATTCGTTATGATACCTCAAGCCATGGACGGAAAAAACAGTGTCCAGCAGTTTTCCAATCAGGTGTACGATACACGTAAAACAATTAAGAAGGTCTAATGGCCAGGTCTGCGAGAGATGCTCACAAGTGATGAAAATGTGCGGAGATGCAACATGAAGCAAGCCATCGGCGTGGAATGTAGTCAACTCAAGGACTTCGTAAACAAGTGGTATTCTGACCTATATAAAATCATATTTGGGGTTGGCAGTAAGAAAAACGATACAGTAGAAAATCCCGAAAACCATCAACGTTTTTTTTTTGCATAGCACAACTTAATAATTCGAATTAAATCGAGTTGCCCTACGATTAGTAATGTTATGCTTGCAAAGTACCACAGTCAAAAATCACAACACTGTTACCACCGGCAATCTTAATCTTGACACAATGAAACGTCTCTGACTAAATTTCGATAAATCACCAGGTAGCTTGGGGAGTTAGATGCTTGCTGGAATAGTAAGACTCGACTGAAGATAGAAAAGCCAAATGTGCAGTTCATCGGCTTTGTTAGGGCATAAAGGAAGATTTCCAATGCACTACCAGCGAAATTGACAACATTATTTCCATGTGAAGTCCCTCTTGCTGAATTAGAGGTCTGCAACGCGGGGCATTACATTCCTGCAATAAGCTGGCGTCAGACTTTTAAATCTAGCCCGAGCAGTTGACCAATAACTTAATTATAACAAATAACTTTACGGATTAAAAATTAACCTAACAGGGGACGGTCTGAAAAATTTTCACATTAAGAATCTTCCTTTGTATTACATTGGTATCGGAGTTTCCCCTCCTGGAAATACTACATACTACATAGCTCATCTAGAATGCGATTTTTTTGAACATTTTTCGTTTTTTTTTCTAGTTTTGATGTTATATCATCCAATCTCGAGAACAAAAAATATGTTGAGACAATACCTGTTTTGGTTTCTGTGTAAGCAATCAACTTCCCCCTTTTCCATTAATAAAGATGAAACAAACAAGATGTTTTACGCAATACATTTATTATACTTTAATAGGTACACGACTAATTTACAAATTTGATTAATATTACGGATGACTATTTTCTCTTCACAAAAAATCCACGTCCTACGTTTTGAAGTACGTGCAGGAGGAGTCTTCTCCTGCACAAGTAAAAACGATATTGCTACAACACGTTAACATTTTATGGATTTGATATATTGATATGTTGGTAACACCAAAACACTAAGTACTGTGCTATTATAACAGTTTAAAAACATTAAGATTTAAATACAGTAATTGCTAGGAACTAGAAAGTTATAATGATACACAGATATAGAAGCTTAAAGTATGTATTAATGTTATTATTATTGTGGAATATTTATATTAGCAAATACATTTATTATTATTGTAATAATACTGTACAATCTCATGTTCATAATTCACACTTCCAGGCATACCGTACCAGATTTATCTATTTTGTCACTGCTTCAACGTACGAACACAAAACTCCTGCAGCCGCTTTTACGAACGCGCGCTGCTTGACGCACGTGCGCAGCCCAAGAGAGTGAGTGCGTTACATTATATTTGGCATCGTTAGAGAACATTCACGCAGCCATTCGAACGAAACATGCAAATCAAAATAAATAACTTATTTATAAACACGAATTTGAGTAGTTGTAAAAAACTGTACAAATTGTATAATAAACACTACTAGAACTCATACAATTATTAAATGCTTTCAGTGCGCGTTCAGTCTGAACGCAATCCAGTTCCTTCCAATTTAGCCTCAAATCAAATCCAAAATACTGATTCCGAAATCACGCAATTAAATAAAATACGAATCCTCCGCGCTGCTGGCTCTTCACTTGCATTTCCGTGCTCGACGGCGGAATCTGCGCATCCGTTGGTCCCATTCGTCCCGCCACTCGATCACGATGGACCGCTGGGTCACGGCGATGTTGCCCGTCGGGATGCCTCCCGGGGAGTCGTCCTTCTCGCGCCCCAGGATTAGATATGACCTAGAAATAAAATTATTCGATTAGGAAACAAGGTATGTGAGTGTAAATTTAATTGCAATACAATACAATAATTTAATTATTTTCCTACTAGCTGGTCAGTGCAATCACCAGACTTTAACCATTAACGTTTTTATGAAGCTCTCGTAAATTAGGTATAGAAAAACTAAAAAAAATATATATAGGACAATCTGAGAAATTGATAGGTGCCATCTTATGGTCCAAGCCTGGAGGTGAATAAGAAAGCCTTCCAGCAGGACAAGGGCTTTTCCTGGCTTACATGGATTCTTAAAATGCGTAGTGCTTTGTCTGAAAAGCGCGCTGCTTGTTTGCAGTTTTACATACAGAAAACAATGTCACATAAGACACGGTTGAAATTAAAAACATCTATTAAATTCCACAGTGTTCAAGTTACAAGAGTTTCTAGAACAAATGCTTGCAAAAATACTTAATGTCGGTATTAATTAAGTCTGGCCGTTAACGTCCCGCTAACAACGTAGCAATCTATAGTTTACCGTTAGTCTCAACCAGTCCTATAACTGTATGGAAGGGGCACTAAATAAAACAAGGCAAAAGTAAAACCCAAACAATTCGCTGAGGGCGCAATTTAGTGGTAAATATTCAGATAACACACAATTCAAAATCGCGCAACTACCTACATATGTCATAAACTTAGCTGAAAACGAGGAGGTGTTGTTCGGAGTCTCGTCCGTAGTCAACTAAAAATTCGCCTATGTGCATGAAAGAAAGGTCGTTGTGTACAACGGGCTGTGCGGGAGAGATGAGAAATTAGTTGCTGTCCCAAGATGGAAGCGAAGACGGTAAAAAGGCGGGCGCAGCCAGACAAATCCGAAGGAAGTCGCAGATAAAGCGCCTCAGAAGATTATCTCGACAGATGAGATACTTCAAAGGCTCTTTGAGGATGCGCTGATTAGACCCGTTTTGTTAATCCGATAATATCGAAATGCCAACTTTACAGGAATTATCCACCCTGAGCACACGGGGTCTGTTCTAACTTCAGTGCCGACGACTTTTTTATTCAACTGATGTACCGTTAATTGTACTAACCAAAGAAACATAGTGGTCGTCTAAAGAAATGCAGAAGGAATAAAAAAAGTACCATGGTAAGCTTATTTAGACATACGAGCAAAAGATAGCTACGAAGCATTTTTGGTAGTTTGTACCACTGGAACTATTATGTAGTTTATTACTGCAGAATTAAGTTCAGTAAAATACAACCGTTTGTGGAAAACAATAACATTCCTTCTTTACTTTAGAACACACGAACAAAATACAACATATACAAATTCGTTATTATTAATTTAAAATAGAAATACGAATTGTGAGTAGCCTGGTTTTCGATACTGAATTATTTATTACTAAAAGACATTGGAAACTGACCTCGGTCCTCGACTCAGCAAAATGCGTACAAGTCGGAATATGCACAAAACGTGATATTAAGTCAAGTGATATTACGCGAAGTGAATGAAGTGATCTGATATTACGTAAAAGTAAAAGTGATCTGAAGACCAAGCTACTTGCGTTTATATAGGGTGCGCGTGAATGGAAGGGACATTCCCTATTCTTTTGAGTACAATAGGATTGTTCAGCTAAGCTCCCTTTTCTCTATTGCAACACAATACGTTGAAATAACTTCCGTCAAAAAGGAGTTTCCCTTTTCGAGCGTTTACGACTGTATTGTCGACGCGGGGTTGACTTTCGCTTTTTTGCCTGGTCTATTATTAGATGGAGCAAAAGGGTTTGTTGGCCGATATCCCTGCGTTTACGACCTAGCTCCGGCTGTGCTAGAAATTGTATCGGGATGTTTCGACAAGTTAGTTTTGATTGTTCAATTCGACGACACAAATCACATTTAACGTTACAGATGTTTCGCATTGCACGCGTACAATTGAAACTTTCTCAAAACTGTCACATCGCAAACTCCACTTATACTAGTCGATTTAGCACTGCACTTTAAACCACATTTTAGTTTATGGCCTGCTGTTGCATGAAAGACGTTTTCAGGCCATTCATTACCGCTACGCTACACATTCAAAACAAAGGGAGGAAAAGCCACAAAAAAATGCTAGTAATATTTTAGTTTTCAGATTTTCAAAAAAACGTTCGATAGATGAAATTCTACCACAAAAAAAGTGAATAGCACAGAAAATATAATGACGATGAGGGAACTATAACACGCAGCGGGAATGTTAAAAACAGGAAAAGCAGCCGAACATAATAAAATCTAGCCGCAAATTATTTAAGTATACGGGAAAAGAGGGCATAAAACTTCTATTACAGATACCCAACAAAGCTTGGAACAGCAAAACAATACCAGAAGATTGGAATATAGCAGACATTTGACCACTATTGGAAAAAAGTAGCACAAAGAAATGCAGAAATTTTAGAGGGTTTTAGGAATAATTTATGAAAAAAATCTGCAAACAAGATTAAACAACGTCGACTCATGTTTTGGGATATACTAAGAGAAGAAACATTTTTGTTGTCTGTCGTTCAAAGTATCTACATTTGTACCAGGGTCTATGTAAGAATAAATAACACATTCTCGGAGAAATGTATAACACTATCGGTGAGTATCAGAGAGGCATACTAAGTCAATACCTATTTAATAGCTACTTATATTACAAGTGAGAAGAAGACATAATTTATTTATGCGTGTGCATTGCATAACGAGGCAAAGCCGAGTTCTGTAAGAACATAAGTGCCCCCCCCCCAACAATAACCGTCATGACTCCCACTTTGCTGTACCATAAGATTCCTAGATACCTTGTTTGGAAGGACGGTACCTTCAGCAAGAGAACGTGGATGAAGAAAGTACCGGATTTTGTAGGTGTGAAAATGGAACATGTTTTGGGCCGAGTGTACATGGTACACTCAAACAAAAGCTACTGCTACACCTCCGCCCTAAGAACTACATAAAGCATCCCTCCAGTTGAGTAGCAGGCGGCTTGGATTGGTAGAGGATGACGAGCATTGAGACTTAACTCTAGAAGATTCAGATTCACCTTTCAAAATGAAGGAAATTGTTGCTATAATGTTGGTGTTTTATCAGATATCTGATCCATTGGTGTTATGGGAGAAGCAGCGAGGCAGTTTCTTGGAGAGCTCGAGGCGACATATTGTGGGAGAAGCTGCAGGGTTTGAATTTGATGAAGTACGTCATTCATAGTAAGTGCCTTCTCTTGGTTAGGGGCATGGGAGAGCAGGTACTGAATAATTATGGATAGCCGGAACCCCGCACGTTTCACGGAGATCGTCTCTAAGAAAGATTACCTCAGGGAAGTAATTTATGGCGCGGAAGCGTTAGCGAGAACTGTGGGAGACAACGAACCCAATCTAATTCACGGTCAGAGAAAAGTCTACCAAAGCTTCCCCCGGATTCGCTGTTGGAAGGAGGAAGAACTGTTCATGCTGCATCGAAGTTGCCTCTCAAGTTGGGCCTCTATGAGGTTCCATTTGTAGCATCTCCAAGCAAAGCGCAATAGCCCAGATTCTTCTCGAGTATAGGTTTATTGTTTGGAAGGAGTGCACGTTAGTTCATAGAGGCTCTCAACAGGTCGCTGAAAGATCTACGTAGCTCGGAAAAGCTCGTGGAAGCTACCGTTTTTCTTTCCGAGTACTTCCGACATACTTTGCCTGTTGAGCTTAGGAGTACGATAGCCACCGAGATTAGGGCTAGTCTCTAATTGTACTTCCTTTGATCCAACATCCAATCCTTCCTTCGCATAAAAAGAGGAAGTTTCCCTTCAGAAGGGGCGTGAAAACCTGGAGAGTTGTCCAAGCTTCTCTTGAAAGTCGGTGACTGAAATTTACCTAACAAGGACGGAAAAAAGACTTATTCCAATGCATACGTTAGGTCGTGATACATATCGCCAACCTCACTAAAAAAATATATCCTGAATTCACGCACCTTAAAGAAAAATCTATATCCTGGTTTCGAGAGAGCGCGATTCTCACTCCGAAGAATGGTAATGCCCTAGAGATTAACACATCAGTCGCTGGACACAGTGGTAGGGATTACGTTTCTCCACTCTCAATTTGTTTGCTTAGCGCAGTTATCAGAGAAACTAATTTCACAAACTCAAGAGTTAGACGTGATCTTCGTAGATACTAATGAGCTTATGATGGTGTACCTATGAAGAAGTTGTGAAATGTACCAGAAAAAAGTTTTTTAAAGAGGATATATATGCATAAATGCTATAAAACTGTAGTGTTTGCTTCTAAGATTTTTTTTTAGTAAAATTACGTTAAAAATTTATCATTTGCACGTCACCATCAAACACTTGCGCGTTGCATTATTTAGGTAGGTATTACGCTATAAGCGGCCGTAAGTAGATCCAGTTCACGACGTATTCCTACTTTTTCCCACTTTTCTCCCCAAACAAGTTTCCTAGACTAAGGGAAACCAGAGACAGTATAAAAGAGCGCACATCCGGCTAGAAAGAAAAGTCCCACTTTATCTAGTGAAGCAACCTCAGCCTCAGGGGGGCTAAAAACCCAGCGTGCTCCGGCCAGAGAAGCGTTTGAACCGCGCTCGACCCTCGTAGAAGAAGCGAATTCCAGCCCGGTAACTTGCAAATCTCGATGCAGCCAGAAGAAATTTTCTCGTAGTCTAGAATCAGCTAGTCTAAGAAGGAATCGGTTCGGATCACGCATCAGCGTTGGTTCAGGGCGGTGCATTGATTTTCTTTTACAGAACTTTCAGCAGTCCCCGATAACGCTGTAACACTGATCACGCTCTAAACTTTCCCAAGAGTTCCTGTACAGAATTTATGTTCAGTTGTTGCGCTGATCCAGTGCAAACAGTTTTCCATAAGCCCCCCTATATGCTATATAATCTTATAAGATACCGCTGTAACGACGATCCAGCGCAGCGACAAACTTTCTCGAGAGCCCCTGTATATATAGAATTCTCCTATAGAGTGACCGCGCTGCCTCCAACGAGTTTAGAAGCTCCGAAAAACTTGAAATAACCGCATCGGCCCGCAAGCCCAAGAAGATCCTAAGAATCGCCACCCGAAATAGGCAGGTAAGATTAAAGGGAACGTTTAAGACTTAGGTAAGGTAGTTCGCCAAAGACCTGCACACCATCCCCAATGCCGCCGATTCACTATTACCTCTAATATTTACTTTTACTTAATGTAAATGGACTATTTTATTTGACTTTTTTCTTAGGGTGCAATCCACACCAGAACTCTGGCTCTGAGCTACCCCGAAGAACGCAGTGAGATAAAATATAGTGGAAAGGAACAAGTTAGGAAACATAATTGACAACAGACCGTTTGAAAAATTTTACTATTCCAAGGATCTAAACTTATTCAATGCAACCAACGTGTATTATGTATACTATTGGGAGAAAAACTTCAAACTATGTTGTTCGCCATCGATCAAATCATCATCGTAAGAGAGTAATGAGAGAATATGAATAATGGAGATTCGCAATAGATACGCAGAGGGAAAGTATCTAGTAACTGGGAAGGTATCAAATTGTACAAGGTAGAACAACAATAGAGGTCTTGATCTCTTGAATCTAGCGTTATTCTGAAAAAAGAGCAATAACGAATAACGAAAAGCATAACTACATATGGATATATGAGTGGAGAGAATAAGAAATGTGAAACAAGTATGAAAAATAACCGGTTATCCGGTTATTGAAATAACCTCTGTAACTCGGTTTTCGTTCCAAGTATTCGAATGAAAAATAACATCCTGTGATACGTACTACGTGCCGTATCTCAGTGACCTGCGAGTGATCGAAATTCTGTATATAATACGTCATTCATAACCACAAGCAAGGCAGATTGTACTGATTGACCCAGGTGAGGCTCGCGGCTGCTTGTTGATGTTATTAACACATTTGAGACTCCCAGTCGACCAGTTAAATTTATGGGGCCGTTCCTATTAAAGATAACGCTCTGCTGAGTATGAGATTTGCCGAAGCTGTGTTGGTATTAATTTATAACGGCCTAAATTTTTGCTTCGAAACGCCGTTGATTATGCCTAATAAGCGATAAACAGAAAGCGAAATAAGATTTTCCAAAATCGTAACAGATTTATATTTAATTTTTAATAACGGAGCAGTCGATGCCGATCCGTCGTCATATGATTTGAACGTGGGACAAGAAGTGGATTTCGATGTTTAAAATTATAAGTGTGCGTCCGTAGAACCGCGGAAGACTGAACGTAGATAAATTATGGATTCTAAAATATACCGGTATGATGTGCAAGCGAAAAGGGAAGGGTGGCTACTAGAGAATTTTAGGAACTAAAAATAGATTCAATAGATACTTTGTATTCGCATAACGTATGGGTCATAAGTTCTGAGAAAATGCTTAATCAGCAATATAACGAAATTTTATTCAAACGAAAATTAATGGTTAATTTTAGATCTTTTAACAACATGAAAACTAATCTCCATAACAACAAAACACGATTTGTTTACCGGTTTCACGACAACTAGATCAGACATCAAAATCGAGCAGAAATTTCAAGGCCACTTTTTCTCAAAACTTATGACCCATACGTTATTTATAATTTCTTTATGATTAGTATTGATATAGCTATTCTCAATGGTTTAAACTCCTTATAAATCAAATAAAAATCATTTATACAATTATTATAATTAACGATTAACTGAGTTCCTCTGCTATCTGCAAGTTACGGTGCCGGTGCAGATGACGGTGAACCGCCAACGGCAAACCGGCGAAATCGAAACGAATCGAGAGCCAAAATTTATTCGAATTATTATTCAAATTATCATTCGGTTATTAATATCATTCGAATGCAAATAATTCGGTTATGAAAATTGTCCGGTTATGCCCATCACTAATTTGAATGCTTTGTAATTAGCATGAGATTTCGTATACTACGTCCACTAATGTAGCACCCTGTATACGACGCCCAGCAGTGGCAATTTCAAATACCAGACAGTTTTCTAGAGCTGCCTATTATTTGTTATGGAGTTGCATTTATTCTATATACTACATTCTTTAAAACTATAAAAGCATCAAGTTCGTCGCAACTCAAGAGAATCAACCACCGGCAAGCGAAGAACCAGGAGCAGGTTCGAGCAGCCTCCGTAATGGCCTGATCAGTGTGAAAACAGACGTTTTAGGCACCTTTGAAGTCCCGAGCAGCTTCATCGTTTACGTTAAAAGCATTAATTAGGCTAAATTACCTTTCGACGTTTTAATTCTTCCACTCTAGATTACGCGACGGTAACGAATAGGCGGGTATTAGAATAATGAATCTATTAATAGCGGGCCCCATAATTTATTCATTCCACGAGCGGCCTTTTTACCGGCTCCGCTTGAATTATTGCACGCGATTTGCATGTGCCGAAATAATATTCGCGAAACAAATCACCGGTTAATGCAGCGCGCTGCACGTTCCTGCCATGCACGTTTCATTAAATCCGCAATTTTAACCTATTTCGGGACCCAGAAATATTAGCGCTTTATGCAGGCTCCGTGCTGGATGTGACAAGACAATTATTTTGAAAAATGAAACGAAATCATACAATAAGTGTTTTAAACGGTTGATACGGATTTGGTATTCAGTGGTGTGCTCGTTTCTTTTGTTTTAGCCAGGGGTAAATGTATTAGGAACCAACAGAATATGCAACAAGCTAAAAGACCTTTCTTGACGATTATCATTTACAAAACCTTTTTTGTGATCAACAAGATATTTCATAATTTATTTGTACTTGAAAAAGTACAGTTCGGGACCCCACACTACTAAGGGTATCGCTTAATTTGGTCGTTTTCGTCGGAACTGCTGACCAGAGATCATTCTTCGAGCCTAAGTGCTTCGTCTCCTGTCGTGTAACATCACCGACTGCATTACAACGAAGTACATGTACATCGCTCTTTAAAGCAGTACTTTCTGTCCATGATCGTCCATGGTTAAATCCATTACGGTTATATTCAACATACAAAGTTACATATTATTCACATCGGCCATAACTGGAAAAGCCGGAATCGTATCAAGTTAAGCTACCGAAACTAGTATCGATGGCCTGACAGCAAGTTAGCCACGGTTCCAAATAGCGATTAACACACCCAGACGAGGATGCGCCTAAAATTTAGGTCTGTTAACTTGTCAGTTTTTAAATATTGCCAACATATGCGACGCAAATATTGTAAACAAAATTGGCGTTAATCTTTTATCCTATCGCATTTCTTGTAAAGCCAACTGCAGTACGCGTTTTCAGAAAAGCAAGATAACTTCATTTCCGGAGACATGAGAAAAATCGTCCATGATGAGATCGTTTCTGCACATATCTGGCTAGTACATTTGGATCATTAGCAAAATGATCCGCAACGCCAAATAAAAATGATTCAGAACAATATCTTTGTGTTCAAAATAGCGCAGCAACCTCTAGACGCTTTCCACTACTACATATACAAGAAAAGGTAAATGCCCAAAATATTTTGAGTAATACCAGAAAGATTATACAAGAAATGTAAGGAAGATAATAAAATTCAGAATGTGTTTAGAAATAAGTATGACCGGAGAATACCTCGTTTTAGTAACCAAATATGAATAGTATGACGATATAACATTAGATATATCTTCTTCTTTAGGCATTTTCTATCTATTGGGCATGGTCTTCGTTTATATTCCTCCAGGTTTCTCGGTTTTCAGTCACTTCCTATCAAGTTAATCCCACTGTTTTTTTTTCAGTCATCTTGCTACTGTCGTATAACGTTTTTTATTTCTCCTGAAGGTCTTCACCGTGTCATTTTCTACTCCAGGTTTCATTATTTCTGGCTGCGTGCCCTGTCCAATTCCGTTTAAAGTATGTTGTTCTTCTTATTATGCCATCTACCTCTGTTGTATGTTTAATCGACTTATAGTTTGTGTTTATTCCTCGGTTTATTCATTCAGTTGCTCTTTGATGTACTTGCATCTACATTATTATTTTTTATTCAGAACATAGATTTATCTTCCGTATGCTGTAATGGGGAGGATGCCTTCGTTATATATTTTCCATCCTAGTCTCATTCTTTAATTTACCTTCAATTATTTATTTTTTCCACATTGTGTAAATATGTGTATACACCTTCTACTACCTGTTCTTCAAGCTTTATATGATTTTGGTTTCTGTCTTTCTCGGTGATGTCAAATGCATTCCTAGTCCTACCTTTCTCGCTTGCCCATCATTTACGAAAGTTTTTGTATACTCTGAGCAAAGAGTTTAAAGATAATCAGAAAATCTCAAAAGCAACACAAGCTAGAAACGTAACAAATTTTCAAGCTTCATTCACCTACTACCTACACATCTACCAAGACGGAGATTTCTGAAATTTTAGCCACAACGGGAATAAAAGGAGTGAAACTTATTTTTTATTGCGGTTTTATGAACTTGACCTACTACCTAGAAAGTTCAAATCTGACTAGTGAGCTCTTTTTACTGATCGGGTCACACTATTTTCAACGTCTTCTGAAATTCACTTTCCCACGGAATTAAATGAGGTTTATCTACATGTGTCAAAGAGTTTAACTCACAAATAAAGTGACTCCTCCTTTCCCCAAACCACTCTCACATTTTTTTTCAACTTTTCCAGGTAGATGACTTAGCCCTTGGCTCTACCATGCGGTTCCTAGGTACTCTGTGTGGAAGGACGGTACGTTCAGCAGGATGAAGGAAGTGTCAGATTTTCCAGATGAAAGGATGGAATACGTTTGGGTAGAGTTTACACGGTGCACCCATGCAACATTTCTAACTGTTGCTTCATGAGATTCATAAACCGATGTTTGTCGTGGCCCTGTGGACTCCACATTGCCTACTCCACCTCCCAGTTGGCTTGCAGGGTGCTTGAATTGTTAGAGGATTACCAGTATTCTGATGTAACTCTGTAAGCTAGTTTATTGGAGAACTTGAGAGTGAAATTGCAGGAGTTGATTTGAATTTGATGAAGGACGTCATTCGTAACAACTGCCTTTTTATCGTTTGAGAATTTAGTTAGCGGCACGGGAGGGCAGGTGCTGAGGGACTGTCGCCTGCTGGTACGCACGCATTCTGTGATTGTTTATAACAAAGAATATGTCAGAAAAGTGACTTATGATACGAAAGCCTTAGCGAAAACTGTGACAGATAACGAACCCAAACTAACTGACGATCAGAGAAAGGTCTATCAAAGCGTGATGGCAAGATCTTCCTCTTGCACGTTCCGGGAGAAACAGGAAAAGAATTTCTCATCTCTGTTGGAAGGTGGGAGGACTGACCATGCTGCTTTCAAGTTGCCCCTCAACATGAGCCTGAGTGAGACTCCCATTTGCAGCATTCCAGAGCAAAGGACAATTGCTCAGGTTCTTCACAATAAATTGCAGGTTGATTGTTTAAGACAAGTGCTTGATGGCTCACAAGGGTGGGATCGAGGCTCTAAACAGAACTCATGGGAGGAGCTACAGTTGTGATTTTCGGGGCTTTCGACATACCTTGCGTGTGGTTCCTCGGGGCCGACCAAATCGGGGCCTGTTTCAGATCATTATTTCTTTGGCCAAACTTTTTTTGAATCTCAGTGACCAACGTAGAAGTAGACCCATCGCAACACCTAAGTCAGGTCGTGACAAACATCGCCAGCCTCACCAACAGAATATATCCAGACATCAAGAAGCTAAAAGCGAAACCTGTGTCCTGACTTCGGGAGTGGATGATTCTCATTCCGAAGAATAATAATGCACTACAGACCAACAACGCTTTTTATTCGAAGGAAAAGATCTACCAGTCGATGGACACTCATTGAGTTTGGTTATACTCTACAGACCCTGCCAAACTTCCTTCATATCGCCTGAATGCTATTAAAACAATGGAAAGTGCGGTGCTACTGCTATTTGGAGATTTGTTGCGCATATTTTGACGTGAGCCTATAGTTGGGGCATATTCCTGAAGCTATGCCTCATCTGAATGATCTTAAACGCATTTAATAACTGTACGAAGATAAAAAGGATATAAACCATTATTTTCGCTACAGTTATCACGCAATAGCAGTTTTCATTATGGTCGGGACTATTAACTGCGTTGTATATATTAGTTTTGTTGGCCTTCTGAAAGGAATATGCCGCTTAACGGGTTCAATCAAGATAATTATTTATTTGTTAATATTTTGCGTTTGAAGATTAATTATTTGACGTGTAAAGATTCGGCTGTGCCTTTCGTCTCATAAAAGTGACCCTAACTGACAGATGATGCTTGTTACGACCTAATTTGCGGTACCCGTGTCGATTTATGCGTAAGTTTCCTTAGCTCATCCGATGTTGAAACTCGGAGTATCGTTTACCTGCTTCGTAAAGTTACGCGTTTGGCTGCCCTGCGATTTAACGCAGCTTTGTAGTAACTTCCAGTAGCGAGAAATTCTAGTGCCACTGCGAAACATCGTGGTGATAGTAGCATATTTGTGGGACTTCTTTTTCAACCCAAACTAAATGGGGATTTGTGTTTCGATGAATAACTGAGTATTCATATCGTTTCCTATTCTTATTTGTGGATAGTTTTAGGATAGCACCTATACGGTGGAGTTAAATGAATGTAGCGATGTTTAGTAGGCCGTCAATATCCAAGTTGGCAACTTTCTGATGCAATTTCATTCTATTGTTTAGGTATTTATTGTGTCAACACCTCCGGATTATTCCGCTTAAGACTGGAGAAGGCACATTAAAGCCGTTTTTCATCTGTAGTCAGCTTTGTAAATAAAAGACACATCTGTGAGCTAATGGTACCTTTATTTTTTTATTGGTGGTTTATGTTTAAAGTTGTTCTACTTATGGTATTTAGTCCTTCTGCCCTCTTTCTTGTATATTGGTATCATGGTTGTGTAGATTTGAGTATTTAGTTAATGACTCGGCCTACTAGATTTGAAGTTAGTTACCATATATCAGTTTCCACTTACGACCTTCGACCTTTTGGCTTCCTTATGGCAGTACGCCTGGATTGTAAGATAATTCAGGTATTTATATGCAAATAACATTTTGTAATTGAAAAAATATAGTGACAAATTAGTTTGAAACCGTACGTTCTTGCAATATTCGTGCTTATGCCGGTTTTGCTCTTTATCTACCAAAGCAGTAGTACTTTACCCCTGCACTTAAATTTGTAAAGGCCATGTGATCACGTCGCGTATTTAATATGATTTTCATGTAAATATAATAAAATTTAACATATATTACTTCGATACAAGGAACTGTCTTTATATAATATACATGTTTTATTTACCTGCACACTGATCTTAAGTGTAATAACCCTATAGGCAAAAGCGATCATGTTGTTCTGACAGCAAATACCCAATTCGTCACCAAGGCAAATCATCATCGAACACGCGCAATAAGAAATTATTGGGAAGCAGACTACTCTAAGACAAATGATGAATTACGAGGCACGCAATTCTCTTCAGCTATGCACGTAAATGTCGCTGCACTCTGGCGAGACACTTCAATTATTGTCAACAGTATTGCAGAAAAATATGTTTCCATTAAACACAAAAGTAACCCGAAAGCAAAACCCTGAGTTGCAGGCGATCTGAGAACTTCCGTACTAGCTAAGTGGCGTTGTTGGGGCAAATATGCGAATGATGGCACATGAGAAAATTATTGTGCATATCGTTCCGTAGCAAATACAGTCACCAGCTGTCTAGGACGTGCACGAACGTAATACAAATCTTCTATTGCGGAAGGTGGCAACAACCGCTTTTCTGCCTAAGTGAAATCGAAACTTGACACCTCTGTATCACTACCAGTATTATGTAACACAAGGAGTCATATGCACGTAATCATCTCAGGTCGCATCTCTGTATGCAGTACAATTCCATACAATCTATATGAGGGAAACAGCCGATATTCTTCCAAAACTCCCACTAGAGAAGTGTAATCGTAACTCTCTACTTACCGTACCCTTTCCTTCAGAATTAGTGGAAAAACACCTCTTGAATCTCCCACTACTACCCAATCCTTAATGAACTGCACTCCCATTTTCTTAAATGCGTAGCCTCTCGGTTATGACCCATTAGAACAACATTATGGAATTATCAATGGATTCTTTGCTACCACCAGACTGGAACTGTGTCACGGTCATCCCTATTTATAAGAAGGGAGATAAATTACATGTTGAGAACTGCAGGCCAGTAAGTTTAACCTCCGTTATATGTAAAGTTATGGAGCGAATAATAGTCGACACAGCAATAAACTTTCTATAGTTATAAGTCAACTCCAACACGGTTTTATACCGGGTCGTTCCGTAACTACCAACCTCCTACCTTGTGTAAATGATGTGAATGTGAATGAAATAGATATTATATACTTGGACTGTAAGAAGGCTTTTGACAAGGTACCGATCAGCCGACTTCTCCATAAAATAGAGCATAGTGGAATACGCAGTAAGTTACTAGACTGGATTTCCGCTTTTCTCGACGGCCGGTCGTTTCGTGTCCGCGTTGGTGACGCCCTATCTGAAGAGTTTCCCATGTTGAGTGGCGTACCACATGGTTCCATGCTCGGCTCGGTGCTGTTCTTAGTTTATATAAACGACCTCCTTGAAACCATCGCCTCACCCTCCTGCTGCTCTGCAGACGACATCAAGCTGTACAACAACCCAATAACAAACAACAGAAGACATAGTTGCTATCTCTGTTTGGTGTAATAAGTTGTTTTATTCCTTAAATGTGCCTAAGTGTGTAGTGCTTCATATGGGACCCGCGTAATGTGTACTCTCTAAATGGTGGTCTATTGCTTCCTACTAATTCCCAAGTTGTTCTTGGTGTTTTTATCTCAAACGACTTAAAGTAGGAATTTCAAGTCATAAAAGTCACCAGGAAAGCCAATAGTTTAATATTCTTGATTAAGAAAGCTTGTGCAAACACTTCCGATGATCGGATATTAACAGTTTGTAAAGTCTATGTACGTCCCATGTTAGAATTTGCTGTTGTAGTTTGGTCTCCCTACTTTGTAAAAGATGTAGCTCTAATTGAAAATGTATAACGGAGATTAAGTAAATTACCCAACACTCGAAAAGATCTACCGTATGAGGAACGATTACAAAGACTACCTACCCTTTCGGACACACGACAGCGAGGTGATTTAATAGAAACGTATACAACTTTGCATAAAAACATGTACCAATGCAGCTTACATAAACTAATTAATACTGAGAGTGACCGAAGGGGACACGCTTACAAGTTATATAAAGAACGGTTTTAAAAACTAACTCATCAAAATTTCTTCTGTATTCGAGTTTGTGACAAGTAAAACTCGTTACCTGACAGCGTAGTAAGTACGATTTCAATTAACAT
Source organism: Agriotes lineatus (assembly GCA_940337035.1). Taxonomy (NCBI): domain Eukaryota; kingdom Metazoa; phylum Arthropoda; class Insecta; order Coleoptera; family Elateridae; genus Agriotes; species Agriotes lineatus. Next base: position 2,109,770 of record OW679199.1, on the reverse strand, counting down.
ATTTAAAAACACATTTGATACTATTTCTATTCAGCTTAGGCAACATTTTTATGTTAATTTCTTATTCACTTAATTGTAATTTTCAATTTCAGTTCAATATTAAGTATCTCTTGATAACATTGTATAGGGCACATCAGCTTCTGTACGTCCTAATTTCAATAATAATATTAAAATAAACGTCACTCTGTAACGATAACTCAGAGGAAAATTTTTCGCAAACCCATAATTTAATTATTTCAAATTCGCATGTCGCCATCTTGGTACATTTTAGCTCGATATTTTATTGCACGATTTGAGTGGGAGTCACTTTGTGCGCGGCTCTGCGACCCGCGTCTTTAACGCAGCCGTTTTCCCTCCTATTTGAATCCACAGTCTGAATTTGAGATAATGCGGGCCCCAAACGCGCTCCAGGCAGAATGAATAACTCTTCGAGTCCGGCTGCCTAAACCAACAACCTCTCCTAAACCCGAATAACCTACCTGCGTTGTGCACAAGGCGCCGGTTCAAGTGCCGTGCATTACCACCCTTTTCTGAAACCACATCGAACTTGGCGTTGTTCTGTGACGAATTTAATCTTCGTCCTGTTCTGGTGAATGCTTCGGCGCCGGTTCACGTGACGAGCATTCGCCTGGCATCCCGATTTGGGACAGTGGCGCTGGCTTTTGTGACAACACGTAGTTTCTCCCGAATACCCTGTATATCACTGGAAACCCTCCGGGAATGCTACAAATCTGGGGCGTTCAACACTACATGAATTATCCGATTTCCTGGCGCCCCCCTTGTATAAGTCCACTGTTTCACTGTAAGATTCGAATTCATCTAGCGGCCGCCGAAATCGCCCGTTACGAAATTATAGTTACATAATCCAGACAGAGGTGAACTCACCTTCGAGTTCCACGAATCCTGAAGCACTTCTATCACCTAATAATGATCAATTTGCTTCAATACACCACAACCATTTTCGACAACGTTAATCTTTGTTTTGCTCACAGAATTAAAAAGGTTAGCCATATTGAAAGCCTTCGCAGGAAGCGAAATCCGATCGGCCACGGCATCTAGACGGAACGCGCTCAGCTCGACCTGTTGTCAGTGCCAGAGGGGTTGCCGCCGTTACTAGGCGTTTAGTTTGCATCTTGTTGGTTATTTAAATTGGTGGAGCCTGTATTTAGTTATATTCAGTTTAGTGTTTGTTAACCACTCCTTTCTGCCGGAGCTTAGTTAGTAAGACCCGTTCACAATTCGCTATCTGGTTTCCTTTGAAGATCGTTATCATGGCCGTTCTATTAGTTTGGTGCTATTAATTGTTAGAGCGTTTAACGGCTAACAACGGGTACTCTGCTATTATACTCTAAAACAGAGCTTCCAGCTTCTGAGGAAATAACGCTCAGTAGCGTCTAAACCATGAGTTTTTTGAGTTTTTTTTCATATATAACATCTCTCAATGTATACGAAATTGATCATGAGGTCCTTGTAGACATAAAATTACCAGTGAGTAAAGTGACAAAAGCATCGAAAGATGTTGAAGCTATTATTTTCTAAATTGTAATAAAACGAATCCTTGCGAATTAAGTTAATATTTATAGAAATACACAAATAGTGGGTAGCTGACTAAATTTATAGCAAGTGATTAATAATTTTAGAAATATAGAAAATCTGGCATCAAATGTAAGGACATGTTGATATTCCGTACACAACAGCTTACAACTGTGTCATTATCATTTTAAAGACAAATTAATCCTTCCAACTCGGAATCTTTATAACAGCCCTATCAAACTTGCAGCCTGTAGAAAATTGTATTTAAAAATTCCTGGCGCCTGGAGATTTTAATGAAGATAGTCGGTAAATTTCATTCTGAAGTTAGAAGCTACGAAATCTAATGGACAGGTGTATTCAAGGCGGGTGGAAGTTTCGGAGCAGTACGCCTTGGAGATTTGGGGCTTAGCTTGTTTAAATTTACGATAAAAGGGTTGTTCCTTAAGTATTAAATGTAGTTCCTTTGGTTTCAATTGCATTTGGACAGATACCTTGTAACACAAATAGGGTGTAGCACAAAGCTAATTTTTAATATTTGTTTTGTGACACATATTTCGATTACAACAAATTATTTGAGGAGAAGCTTGCTTACGCCGCATGTATAAAATATTTAACAGTTTGGCATTAAAACTTACTTGTTAGCTTTTAGTTTGGGACACTTGCAGGCCAGGTCGGCGGCCGGAACCAAAAGCGACGTTGGACCGCGTCGTATTCTCGAATCGCGCGCCTTCTTGAAGACGCCCTCTACGCTGACCATAAAGCGCACCCAGCCCTTGGTATGCTCGTCCACGGGGTCTTCCACACGGGACAGGACGCGACCCATGATAGCTGTTAACAAAAACTCAGTTATGAATGCTTGCAATACAATATTATGGGAATGGAATACAAAGTCAATACATTGCAGAGCAGCCCATTAAATACATGTAGCTGATATTACTCCACATACTGTTTGCAAACGTGCGAATTAAATTAAAGCCGGCACTCATTTACAAATTCAATCAACTAAATTCTCATTATTGGCTATTATAGATTACATGAGCATCAAAACTGTACTGGACAGGTTGTGTCGTAAAAATGTTAAACGATTTTTTAATGCACACGGAAGAAATAAAAATCGTATGTTGTGCTCGTATTATCTGTGAAACCTGCAAGGTTGCTAAGTGCGTAAGTGCTACTTACGCTTCCAGGATAATAATGCAACAGTCTACGAAATTGTTATGGAAAAAATAAACGTATCGAGCGCAATTAAGATGATTGTAGCAACACTTAACTGCATTTTCTTCAACCACCGACCCAATCTATATAAAAATTAAGTAGCGACGTGTTGTTATAATAGTTACTTATTTTAATTTTCCTGTAAATTCGAAGATGCTAGTTTGTGTATAACGATGGAGAAAATTATTGATGACTCTAATTTGAAAAGCATAAAAGCTGTGAATATCGTTTGCGCTTCACCATTGGCTCACAGATCTAAACACCCTTCTATGAAGTCGTGTACAACTAAATACGTTGCGAAAATAACTGAAAGTGTTTACTGGCGTATTTTTTGAACAGCTCGAAAGTTCTGAAGTCCGCAGCGAGCCATTAGTATGGGTATCATACATACATACCTCCTACGTCTAGTCTCTTAATAAAAATCTCGTAGCCTGTTACTTTATGTTACTAATGTAATAGTTGTCAGTAACTACTAGTAAAAAATACCTATTATTGCAAATTAACAAATAAGAAAATAGTTGGAATTTTCTTACAATGCACATATAATGTCATGTTGGAGAAGCATCAAAATTTTTTCTAGATACACTTTAACTTTGTTATAATTTTACGGTTCGTTTTTGAGGTGATAGTAGCGCACTTTATGGTCGTGCAGTTTTCGTGTTTGTCAGAGATTTTTTTACAGTATTTCGTCAGTGATGACGAGATGCAGTTACATTTCTGTTATTAGAACAACATTTTCCCGTAACGTTTCTCTTGACATCCAAGGAAGCTGACTGGTGGCAACTAACTAACAATTAATACGGATTTAATTTGTATTTGACCACGAGTTAATCCTGAGCAAAGATACGCACCCTCCGTTAAATACCCGAAGATATGTTTCACAAGTAAATATTGCGGGATAGCGCATAAATCACTTTATTCTAATTTAATGTACTTTCGTATTCGCAAAAATGCCACCTCTGCGTGCGCTGTTCCTATCTGCCATGAGTGCTGGTTAAAACTGAATTTGGATGCGCCATTTATTTATCGATAAGTCATCCTGGAATGTACATTTTGATCGTGTTCTCCCATTCCACGGGATCTGCCTAAGTACTACATTTCAAGTAGACGTGGAGCAATCATTGATGAAATTCTGCACAAAAACCTAGGCTACTATCAACTTTGCAAGATTATTTCATAAAACAATCATCGAATATAATTAATCTAGTATGGTAATCAGAAATGTAGTATTGATATAATGTATGTAATTATGTATGAACGTAGAAAGATTCAGAATCAATATTACGTATGAGACAACAATATTTTGCTTGCTTAATCATTTACTTGTGAAATGTGTTACTTGCAATTTTGAGGTTATGTGTTCCTTGCAAGATTATTTATTCAACAAAAATTTCTATAGTTGCACATAGCATAGATTTTTACATGTTTACTTGTAAGGACAATGTTTGCATCTTGCGCTTTCCGCAATTCTCCCATTTGTATCCTAAACTTTAGTATTTTTCCTGCATCATTTAAGTCCTAATTTTGTTTATTGCATATACTAGCGTTTCCCTGTCCATTGCATCATATCTTGAGCGACGCTTGCTTTAAATTCAGATCTGTTTATTTCCCGCATGGTTGACGTGGTTTGGCTTATCTTATAGTAATTTATGGCCTAGCCGTCCATTGTCTGCAATTTTGTCGTTTAGGTTCAGGCCGGGGCTCCCCTGTTATTCATGCGAAATTCTGATTTAAGATTGCACCATCGTGACGCAATGTTGGCACTTTCTTACGTTCCTACATGTGTTACACCGAGTACAAATTAGGTAGCGCTTGCGCGAGATCAATTTGGTTTGAGGATTCGACCGCCTGACTTCAACAAGGCAACAAGTTCTCGTTAGTTCCGTTGCGGCGAAGGGCCTTGGGGTTTTCGCCCACCATGTCGAAATTACGTGGTGAAACTAAACAGGTGTTACCGGTCAAGCCTTGGTCGTTGAAGTGGCGCTTTGGTGAATTATTAGTCGAGAAATTCCTGTACAGCGGAGATTGGCAGACTCCAATTAAGGCCCATTTAGGCGGATTACAAATGGAAACCTCGTTTGTGCTAATTTGTCGTTAATGAAGTTACGTGTGTTGTAGCGCAACCCTTGCCTGTTGATTACGTTCTTCGTTTTGCCCTTTGTGGAAATATAACATCGTCCAGACCCGCTTGACATATCGCACCCTATGCGTAGTTCTTCAAGCATTTTGAAGGCAATCGCTTGGAACCCGACCTGCAGCTCTCTTGGACATCATCATAGCAGCTGAATCCCTCAAAAGGTATTGTAGCATATTGAGCAATGAGGTAATTTCGGAAGTGTCGCCATTTTATGTTGACAAGTTAAATATTAAGATTTTGAATAAAAATGACCGCCTTTCAGTCAATTTTGAGTATTTGCCGTCAAGCGTACCTAGATGAACGTTGTGAGATTCAAGTAATTACCGTCATTGTGTCATATTTGGTTGTTTACCGTCAAGATGTATTGTTTGAAAGTAGTTTCGTTGTGTAAATTAAAGTTGTTACCGTTTGTGAGTGAGTTAGATTGTTTGTCGTTAAGTTTACTGCCTGTGTTTAGTTTAAATGTTGCTCAATTAACCACACTAACCTTTTTTTGAGTATTCCATTTGTTGTTCATTGTCACATACATATTTTTCTATGTTAATATAGTCCATTTTTAATTAGTTGTACTTTTCTTTGGTAGATTTATGTCGTTTGCATGTGGTATTTTGTATATTTTTCGCTTGTAAAGGGGATTCAGTCAGCTGTTGGCAAATGCGAGTAAGGTAAGTTCGACCCAGCTGTTCGTTGGATCGTCGTTCAAGCATTGCCAACGTTGAGTCAGAAAGGTTAGGCCATCTCTTCCACTTTCTGGATGAGCTCACCTGTGTTATTTATCCCGATTTAATCAGTAAAGTGGTGACGTTTGGCGCTACTAAAGATGTTAAATCATTAGTGATCATCATCTCTCCCTAATTAGCATCGTTTGTAGCGAACCGCCCTTCTCCCTGATATTTGAGCCGGACAAAGTAGCCTGTTACAGGCTAAGTACTAGGTCCTAGAATAATTGAAATTTCCATTACTGACACATATAATTTCAACTGTTTATATTTACTGTTACTATAATATGCATTTATATGCATATACATTTAATTAATCTTATACACTTTATTTGAGTCAAATGTTATACTCTTGTTAAGATAAAACATAAAACTAGTACGATTATTTGTTTCATATCCATTTAGCGTCTCGTATTTGGTTTGCGGTACCATGTGCTAAATATTTCAAAGAGTTATATTGGAACCTGTTGCCTTTTTGACATCTAAAAATAATTTTGTATTCACATTAATTCATTAAATTAGATAACCTATCCCTACTCTAGGATGATTTCAAGCTAACTCTTTGAAAATATAAAGTTTCGGAAATTTTTTGTGTTGTGAAAATTTCATAGTGGCCGTTACTTATTTTTGATCCGTGATAAACAAGTGTCACAATAAGTAAATGCCAAATTCAAAATATTCCCATGATTGCAGTAATTGATAAATATTATATCTAAGCAGTTGCCACCAATGACAAAATCCAAAACTGATTTACTCTCATCTTACTTTTCTGATTGAGCACCATTTGATCATTACTGGTTTTTAAATCTTAACAAATTAAATATTAGAGTTGCTTGTTGTAATAAGTGTGGAGACTGAAAAGCGCGGAAATAAATAGATTTGAGTTGGTTGAATAATAATTTATCCATACACCCTTGTAATTACATTTTTATAATTATATAGCTCATTCGTAACTACCTTAGTATACCAGAGGTCGTAAGATATTGCACGGTTTATTCCTATAATAAAATCCAGCACATGCCATGCTAAGAACCACTGAATGCGGTCAGTTCCTTTTACATAAAAGTGTCGCCTCGTTTGTTTCAATAAAAGAGGGCTAATTTGGCGGCGTTGCGTAAGTCTCGCCTTATTTAGGAGCTTATTTCTGGGCAGATACTTAGCTACATCCGCTTAGCCTGAGTTACGGCATAATGAATAAAATATAGAGCTCTCACTAAAATTATCTCGTCCAGGACGGTAACGTGTGGGTGCGGTGTGTACACACAGTGGCGTAGCTAGAAATTTTGGTTCGTTCTTGAAAGAAAAATATTGGAATTTTATTTTTATACGCGTCGTGTCTTATTAAATCAATTAATTAGTTCTCCTGCTGCACAAAATGTGAATTGCTTGGCATTGTTGAAAACACAATTCTTCTCAATGCTCCTCGCCATATAGTATTTTCTTTCTTACCATTTAAGTTTTGTTCAAGATATTTCCATAGCTTGCAGAATAACTGAGTTACAATGCTTTTCATTCTACCTAGGACACTCGGTATATATTCATTTATTCCTAATAACAACAAAAAAACAATAACTCATATCAAGAAATGTAAGAAATTCAGAAAGGGGACCTTTCACATAATGAAAAGTAAAGAATCCATATAAAGACTTCAGTAACTCTGGTAACGAAAAATAATAGTATTTGAACCCGTCGGGTAGGACTGAAGAAATTGTAAGCTTTTGTAAAAGTTGGGTTTTTTAATGTGCAAAAGCAACGGTTAAAAGTGTAAAAATAAACTATTATGACGATAAGATGGAATGTCACTGTTGAGATCATCTAAAATAGTATGAATCAATGAATAGTGCAAGAATATCAACTCCAGTTCAACTATTATTTTCCAACCTGCATGTCATGCAAGAGAGTTAAAAAGAAACTTATCGCAAGAAAAAGATTAGTTCAGTAGCGCTCGAGAAAAAGTGATACGACAAAATGGTTAGATATGAGACAAAAACACCCAACAGACTTCACAAATATATATAAATATATATTTTTTTTTAATTTGGAGTCGACGTCAGTATTGGGGGCATTGGCCAAAGCCGGATTGGGAAATCACAGTAGACTTGGTGCTACATTTTTGTGCCGTTGGAGCCAGCGGGAATCGAACCCGTATTTCTGGTTTAGAACAAGAAACTCTACCTCTGAGTCTCTACCACTACAGCAAACGGCTGACCACAAATTTCTATAATGTAGAAAATTGTCCTGTGAGCCTACGTAGTAGTTGCGTTCTGCAACATTACACATTAATACAGCTATGTTGGTCAGCAGCTTGCGAAAGGAGGTGTTTCTATAAGAACAGCCTACTTGGCAAAAATAGCAACCACATAGAAACGAAATATTTGTATAACAATTAAATAATCATAGAATGAAGATAAATCGTCTGGATGTGATCATCTGCCTGCTTCTAAGAAAAAAAAGGTGATGAAATGTTATAAACATCTGCAGAAGTTGTAGGATTTGCTACCTACCACAAGCACGAAAAATTAATATAATCACTAAAATTTAGCGAAGCGCTTCTGCACATTCTATTAAATTGTACATGCAGCTCAAGACATTTTGTAAAGGAGATTAGAGGTACAAAAACCCACAAAAACCATCACATTGGGTCAAGGCTCAGGCACATCTTCGAAAAGTTCAAGCTATATCAATTGTACGTTTGTTTGCAGTAATTTGTGAACTGATTTTGATCATATTTAATTGTCTGTATTTTGTATTCCTAAAATAATTTTTACGAATATCATCCGAGGTTTGATTTCCTTCAACTAATTTGCTTCCTGTCTAGCATCTCAAATCGGATAAATTGGACAAGCAAAATCTGTCTACTGCTACGCTCGTTTGGAATAAGTATTATTACTTGTCATATTATTGTCATTTCGTCACTGAAACCAGATTTGGCAAATTAGCCATAAAATTGTAAGCCCTAAGGGTACAGAGTTACAATAATATATAGATACTATTGGCGCTTACTCATACCTTATATTTAATTAATATAACGTCATGATTAAAATAAGCAACTAAATGGATGACTTCTGGTTGGCAAATTAAATGGTTGAAACCTCCTTATTTTGTTTGATGCATTCATTATATTTCTGTATATTTTGCTGACTTACTCAAAATTTATACTCCATACTGAACCTTTTTATTTATGTTTTAATGTTTTAATTGTAGCCACACCCATTATTCATGTTGTAAAACTTCATTGGATATATTCTGAGATGATATGATCTTTACTGTGTATTATTTAGTTAAATAAATATATGTGATAAAATAAATGAAATGACCCTTATCTCACGGGTCAGGTCTCTACATCCTAGCGAGTATTATTAAATAAGAAGAACTAATTCAAATGCATTTGCTATCAAATTCAATATTTGGGTCCTTTTATAATAATTTTGAAACTAAAACTTTGAATAATACGCATTTTACTACTGGGATCGTTTCTATGCGGACATTATAGCTAATGGGACTCAAGTAGAAAATATGGCGTTCCAAACTCACAAATTGTGCCAAATAAATTCGCTTTTCTTCAAGAAACAGTTCAGTTCTACGTCATTACACGTTTCCTTGGCGACAACAAAAGCGTAAGTAAATAAACGCCACAAAATAAAACACTTAAGGGACGCTCTTGCCGGAAGTTGTTATCAAATAGACGCCACTTCACAATTTTAAGAATAATGCTGTCTAGAATCACTTTCCTGACCTGTTTTGCTGCTCCCGATGGATAATAGGCCACAAAGGAACCCAACAGTAAGTTCCCCGTCACTGTAGGCTCCTGTGCTAATAAATATGGCTGTAATGACCCACACACCTCGCTTTGTTGCCGTCAGTAGCTTTCTCGATTGCTACTCTGCACGACTCAGTCTTTGGCCCCGTACTAGGACTTCAAACTGCACAAGGACAATCCGCTGCCTCGTTCACACTCGCCTCACTACTGATCAACCAACTTCGAAGTATTATTTTACATGGGTCAAAGCACTACCAAGCACCAGCCTACTTCCACAAGTAGCACATGAAACTCCCAATAAATTACACAACTTTTATTGAAAACTCGGGTATTTATTTATTGATTATTTTAGTTTTAATTGGGGAAGCCAAAGAAAACACAGCCACCATGCCAATACAAAGCCTACTCTGATTACATTTGTTCACTGCAAAGCTAATATGAATTCACTACAGTTTTTAACATAGTTATTGTCACATCCACAGTAATATTGTAAAAAGATGAAATTACAAATCAGCACATTATGGAATATTTTTTAGATATTATTGACATTCATTAAATGTTGTTCATTACCGTAATAATTATGGAGCCTTAAAATTATGTTCATAGCAATACGTACAAACGTTCACCATCACACAAAACACTTTGGAATCTTTTGAATAAATGCTGTATGTCTACATAAGCTTCATAATAGATTTATAAATTAGAAGTTTATTTTTAAGTGTTACCTGCAGTCGCTTACCAATCAATCGGTAAATTTATTTAAGTTTAATGTACCTATTTGTTTTTGTTTAGAGCATACGTACGTGCTTCTGTCAAGTAGTTTCACGATTTATGTGTAGACCTCGATATGTTTTCTAAATCTGTAGTTATCTTCCATTTACGTGTTACGGGGACAATTTTCTTTTCCCATACCGTTTGTTATTAGTATAACAGTGCTCTCATTTGCTATCACATTAACCATCTTTATGTTTAGATTTAGATTAATTTGAAATTGTCTCCAGAGGAGCCTGGTCTCTAGAGGGTGCGTCCTCAGTTGGCGGATAGGGGAATGTTCCGTAAATTTACCGGGTAGGAGAGAAATAAAATACCTCCTGCGGACTAAATACGCACAACCGTAGCTACTGCCCCATAGTGGCCGACTTAATAAGAAAGGGCTTCCAGGCCGAGGTATGGCATTAGGACTAAAAAACCTAGCATAATTACGTGAAAAAGGAAAGCAACAAAGAGTGACAATTCATACATACACATATACGTGCCGCCCAGTGAAGACGAAGCAATAACAGAAAAAGAGTGAACATGAAACGGGTATTGCTCCTACTAGGAGGTTTAAATGGAAAAGTTGGGAGAAAAAGCAACGATAGTGGTATAAACATTTGAAGAAGAGGAAAGAAATAACAACTGAGACAAGTGTCAAGTACTATATCAGCTAAATATAACAAATGGCCACTATGGACATAAAACATACACAAACACACTTGTAGGAAAAAAAAATACAAAATCAATAGTCGACTACATCATCGCTAGTCAGTATTATATAATAAGAGTAGAAAATGTAAGAGGGAATAAAGGAGTAACACTTGGAACGGACTTCTAATTGGTGAAAGCCAAGATAGTGTTTTCACGAGTGGGACGGAGAGAATATTTAAACTTCTGAAGAGATTAATAAATCAATGTATAAATGGAGGCTTCAACGGAAACAACTTTGATATCTCCCATATACAAGAGGTAAGAAGAGATATAAGTAACAACTAGAGAAGAATTGCGGTTTTAGCAGCCTTAATAAAATACACAGCCGAATAATAAGAAATCTAATTGAAAAACAATAAAGCGGCAAGGAATCAGAGGCGGGTAGATCCTGTTTAGACAACTCATGGGCACTGTCCCAAAATAATACAAAAGAAACACGATACAGGAAGTGAATCGGACATAATACTGATAGCCCTGACAAAAGCAATGTGCCAATTGTGGAAGATGGTAAGAGAAAAATTTAGTCCACACTCTGGTTAAAGCCATGGGAAACGTATACGAAGATAAACAAAGTCACGAAGGGAGTATTTAAAGTTTATATGGTGTTAAGTGTGTTTCAAGATTCATTATTAGCGAGGTTAAGCTCACCTCTTGGGATCATCTGTAATTAGCTGCAGTTTCTTGAAAAACGTGTTTCAGTTGGAAAAGATGGGCGTATTTTGTTCGGGGGTTCCCCACAGATAATTTCCGGAATATTATGTGTTAATGATGAAAATCTACAATATCTTTTTTTGACGGAAGCACATCCAGACGTGTCCTTTGAGGTATTGCTCCGGGGAAAAAATATTCAGTCTCTCGTGCCGCCGCTTACAAATAATGTTTTTCGAGAATCTACCGTTCTATTTATCGCATCGTTTCGTAAAGTTGTTGGGTGAATGCTGGATTCAAGACGAAATAATCGGCGTACAAAACTTGGAGTTAACGCGGGTCAAAGTTAAAACTTTCCCGTGCTAAAATCAAGAAAAGTTCATTCCTCGACGCTCACATTTCTCTTGGGTGAAAGTTGACCTGATTTCGAAGTTAGTAATCTTTAGTAAACTTTAAAAAGTTTGGCTTTGGTAAATCACTCAAATCAGTATTCCATCACCGCCTTCAGTACTGTAGCTGTTGTGGATCTCATACATCTAACTTTTCTATCTGTAATGGCACCCTAATTAAAAATAATCCACCTGATTCAGATAGGCTTTCAGTAAAGCCACACTGTCAACATCACGGGAGTAAACCCTAACGCTGAGCTAACCGTGAACCGGCCGGAGGCTTATTATCGTTGACCTTACAACGCCTTACGCCTGTAGTAACGTCGTTTTATAATGTAATAATGGATCAAGCCGTATAAGTGTGGAAAAGAAAATGCAGCGAAATGGAAATACCAACCGAAGAAAAAACAATAAATACCCTACAATTTGCTACTAGAGGCAATGCCATAATTGTTAGTATGGACAGAGAAGAGATAATACAAACATTTGAGGAATACACTTAGATATTTAGGAGTGAGGATAGAAGCAGAAAAACAGAATGAAAGCGAAATGAAATTGTAAAAAAGTCTGTATCTCTGTAACTGTGGATTGTTATAAACAATGATATCGACACAGCAATTCGTGTAAATTTCTGAAGGCAATATCTGAAATTTTTGGAACACTAATATGAATAGGCCGAATATTTGTTACTGGGCGAGGGAGGTGATCAACAACTACTATATGCTAAACCTCTTAATGACCAGGAAGTTAATTTGGAATTGTGGGAGCATATTTCTTTGAAGGCATAAGCGAAGATAACTGTGAGTGTTTAGACCATCTTCTTCACCTTCTTCCAGGTTGTCGCATTCTTCTTTTCAGACGTGTCAGAACCCTTGATCTATATCGGTTTTAGGATGTTCTTTGTTTCTTTTCTTTTTACAGACGTGTTAGATCCATACTGTCACAACTGCTTTGAGAATATTGAAATTTGAAGAAAACATTAGTTGTGTATATGCATATGTTTCCAAACAGATTATCGGAGTACGTACCTATACAACATTTTCAGTTTCAAGTAGAAAAATTAACAGTAAATCACATTGGATAATTATCTACGTAATATGCCGGTCTCAATTAAGGAATAAGTAAAAAAAAAACTATACAGTGTGGCGGCGAGAGCTTCCGATTGAATCGCCGTCTGGGGCAGGGAAAGTTTTATAAGCGCAATAAATTTCAGCCGAGTGGTTTTCATTAATATAATTCATGGGCATGATGAACCGGCGCTTTAATGAGGACGAATCGGAATAAATAAACGTCGGTAATGGTCTTGGGCGTCCTCGCCCCGCGCAGGTAATCTGTAAAACTGTAAATTAAGGTTCTGTTCATCAACCCACCGTGTGCCGCACGGTCGTAACACTCGTAAAATTGCGCACTTAAATGTTGCAATCTGCGTTTACGGCCAGCAACTATCAATCCGAAACCTTTAAAGTGCATCCACCAATTGTTAATGCCGCAATTCAACGTGCGGTTGCGAATTTTCGCTTGGAAAATGCTCGAAGAGTAGAGTAATGCAGGCGCTTTATTCGAATGTGTACACACTTCCACATTTTAATGTCAACATCGTCGTCGTCCTATCATGGGTTATGCACAATATCCTATTTTCTATTTTCATTAAAAACTGTTGACAGATGTAAGATGTCATCAATCATGAAATCTCCTCTCGCAAACAGTTATATTCTTCTTGTGTATATCCGTTAATGAACGTACCAACACACATTCCATTTCTTGTCGTTTTATTAGTGTAGGCTACCTTTTTACCATAAATTTTTCCTTAAATAATTATTTTGAAACGGGAACTTGATTTGGCTCGCCTAAGTATGCTTAGAATAACATTTCAATTCGTATATACAGGGTGTAAACAGAAATGTCGTACACAGGAAAACGCCAATGCTTAATTTCGCGAACGATCAACGAAGGCCGTGGATGAGTCGCGCTCGGCAGAGATGCATTTGTCGCATCTGTCTTTTTGCGCGCATAAACGCATTAATTTACGTCGTTCTGCTCAAGTTATTTGTGAATTTATATTACTCAATTTTTCTATATCATAATTCAAGATTCGTTTTCGCTTACAGTAGATACAGTTTTATTTTTGCTGCTAGTCAAAATTAACGAACTGTAGCTGTTTTAAGAGGGCGTGATATTCTGAGATTCCGTAATAACCACAACTGCTTTGGAAAACCAAGTTGCACTCAAATTGCATTGTCAAAATATTGATTTTGTTAAGTTCAGCAGATTATTTTCAATTAACAATTACTAGAATTATTGATGTTTCGATACAATAGGGAGGGATATTTCTAATAATAAAGGTTTTTCGCTGGTAGAAAAATTACGAAGTACCAGAATTCCCAAATGAATTGATTAAATGACAGCGGAAAAGTTGTGTTAGAGCTACGGTAGTTGTTAAATAAAAAACCATTTATTGAACGAATGTGCCGTTTCGACAATAATTTTTAATCTTCAAGGTAAGTAGTTGTGATTAATACGACGTAATTTGTACGGAATCTCAGAATATTAGACTTAACTACCTAAAACAGTTACAGTGCGTTAATTTTTTCTAAAAGTAAAAATTAAACTGCGCTGTAAGCTAAACCGAAGTATGAATTACAATCTAGACAAAACTAAATAATGCGTGTCGATAAATAACTTGAGCAGAACAATGTACATGAATGCGTGTTATGCGTACACCAAGACAGACCCGACAAATGCATCGCAGCCGAGCGTGAGTCATCCACGGCCCTCGTTGATCGTTCGCGAAGTTTAGCATCGGCGTTACCCCATGTACGACATTTTCGTTTACATCCTGTATATTTTACTGCTTGTTCTTGTAGAATAAGAATTCGTTTTAACATGGCGAGTGAAAATTTGAACGCGCGTCAATGTATTTTGCAAATTTCGCGGGTTTATGCATGTGCGCCGGTCGCGTAGAAATGCCAGAAACAATCTGTTTTAAACTAGAGCGTCAGCCTGAGCTGGAGGCTTAATAGAAAAGCTCGCTAGAAGTGGATTCGTTGCACGTGCAAAAGTAAACTCCGGGAGTTTTGTACAGTATCCCAGTTGCCGCTAAAGTTCCTACGATTCGTGGGGGAAATACGAGAACAGAAAAATATTATAATAGTGGCCTGCGAGCTGTACAAAGGTATCTAAATCATGTAGATAGTGCAGGTTGGCAATTTGGAGTAAGGAAATCAACAAAGAAAGCAGCAGCGTCTTAAAGTGGCGCTATACCAAAAGCATCGTCGCGAGGGCCAGGTCGAAGTATTGTGCAACTGGTATTCGTCACTATTTAATGTGGGTTATTTTTATACTGTAATTAGCGGGAATTGACGCGTTTAGGCACGCTTGCTTGTGTTCTATGCGCACTGCGCCTAAGCATATACATGCGCGGTGGGTTATAAACACAAAAGCGGCAGTTGAAGTAGCTGAGTGCAAGTGATTTAATAGTATGGTTTTATACAGACTGCGCTTAAATAGTTTTTAGAGATGGATGTTAATAATGTTTAATATAAACGCGTAGAAGAAGCAGCCTCTTGCGCGCATATGGACATTATTCTTCGCTATATGAATGGATATTAGGATCATGTCTAGTATTTAACACTAGTATTATCTAGCATTGTCTTTAACAGGCAATATATGTTTGTTCCTCACCAGTGTTTAAACAAATTGTCTTTCATTTAAGTACGTTTTTGAAAGCAATATTTGTCACTGAGCGCGACTAGAATAAGTAAAGTAAGAGAAATCCCATCGTTATTTAGCTAGCTGGCAGTAAAAGAGGGCCAAATAACGCATAAATATGTGCCAATTAAGCAGCTTCTTTCTTTTTAAATAGTGATTAACCATTCTCAATCTCTGTTCATTTTCCTTAGATCTTCATCGTTAGTTACTCTTCCTCTCCATGGCATTTTAAGTACTCTGAGGTAAATGCATATCGAAAGCCTTTATCGTATTCACTACATTCACATTCAATATTGAACCCATCATCTCATAGAGAAGTGCATTTAATAAGTAGTATAGAAGGCCGCATAAAGAAAACCGGAGAGGCCTTGGCAATATTCAAACAAATATAGAATAGCCGGTACCTAATCATAAAATCTGTCCTAATATATGGATGTGCAACTTAAAAAACCTCCACGAACACAGACTGAAGATTGCAGATATTTAACTTTCCTTGCAAAATATTGAAAATTAAATTATTAGATCGCGCGACAAATCAGAAGTTTAGAGGCGCTTAAAACAGACGCAACTATAACAATAAATAATATTAAGAAAATTGAACTGGACAGGAACAGGAACTGATAACATTGCGAGAGAAGCACTCGTCTACGACCCTCAAAGTAGTAGAGGGAGAAGGAGGCTCCGCTAAATAATCGTCCCCGTGGGTCAACTTCCATCGTCAAAACTCTCGCATCCCTGACATTCAGGTAATCACCTTCGTGGATCAGTCAGGTTAAATTCCAACCATTTTTTCGTGAAATCGACCTTGGGGAGAGCTAGTTTGACTCCCAGGTATGGTAAAAGCTAGCATTACGCTATAGTTACCGTCTTTCTGTATAGCTTCAACAAAGCTTCTATTTCCTGCACGTATCTATATCCCTCTCCTTCTAGCTAGGGAACACATACCTCTTGTAATTAGCATTAAGTCTGATATTTTTATTTGTGCGTGTTATACGAGTTTTCGTCTCACGCACAAAAGTTTTGAGCTTCTCCCCATCAGTAGACAAAATGAACATTGTTAATACAAACAGGTTGGATTGTAATCAGCCTAATATATTTTATAAATCAGTTTATAACCCGTGAGGTCTCTGTAAAACCATGTGTAAGTAGATTTCTGAACGAAATAAGCTTTAACAAATGGAGGCACGGTAAATACGCAGTGGTTCAAATTTCAACTCCATTCCGGTGCCGAGGCGGTTCTTCTTTTGGGTTAGGAGACACCCACCATCTTTGAGGCAATAACTTATAATCCCGTGCCACCAGACAAATTATTATTACATACTTTCTACGTGTTTTTCGAACTTAAATTAGATAAAAACACATACGCTTTCAGAATAGGCCCATGCCTATGTCTCACTATAGCTAGCTGTGTGCACTTTTGAACTGACTACTCGTCGTAAATTATTTTTAGAGTATTAGCGCTTTTTTAAGTTTGATGAAGTTTCATGAAATTTAATCTGAGCCAATAGCCTCATTGGTATTTGAAACATATGTATAATACAGCGCTTTCCACTTCTTGTTTTATTATTGGAGGGCCGGATAGACTACCATTCACCTCATTCTTACTATTTCTCTCTCTTGAGCATCAATACCTGTTTTGGTCTTCCGTGACTATTATTTAGCAGTCTCTTCGCTTAATTTCTTTTCTAGACTGAAATCGTTATGATTTCGGAGACTTCCACACACTTCCAACATTATGTAACAAACGCCTTCCGAGTTGAATCATGGCATTGTTGGAATAGAAGCACGTTTACTGTATGCAATGTATATGAAGATTTGCTACAAACTTACTAAAGTTACCCGCAAACTTATTGAATCTTTCTTGTAAAGTTGGTGAACATTTGCTTCAATTCGCTATATCTTCTAATGCTTCAAAAACTTGCAAAATGGTTCAATTTTTCGAATTCATGACAGGCTTCTGATAAAATAATTGATTATCAAACTTCATTGCTAGTACAATAAAGGTAAAAAAGCAAGATGTAATTATTTCGAGAAACACAAATGAATAAAATTTGTTTCTCTGCTTGTCTGCTCATCTATACATACTCAAACGGTGACTTCCTTCAGCACCAGACTTATTCCAGCTCATTCTACTAATATATTATAATTTTATTTAGTACAAGTATTCTAATCTATTCTAATCTGTTTCAGATTAGAACCTTTCGAGTTGGGACATCATCAAAATTTTTCGTAAAGAGAAACTCCTGCACATTTTTATCGATTGCAAAAGATCATCTTCCGAATACGGCTGATTTTAAATACATTCAATGAATCTTCATGATTTCATAAATTAATACAATGAAAACGATTTGATCTCAATAGAATAGATTATTAATTTTTTTATAAACTTGTTAAAACACACCTTCTTCTTGAATTCAGCGACTGTTAAGGGGTTGCCGCGTATCACGGCTATTTGCATGTTTTTTCACTGCTGAGTATAAGTTCAATGATGAGAGTAGAAGCCATTCAGGTAGATTACGCAACACCTCTTTTGTCTCCATTTTTCTCTGACTATTAATCGGAGTAAATCATATTGGTTATTACGACAACTAGATATATCTGAGGAATTCTACATTTCTTTTCATGATAGTTACCAAGAGTTCTTTATGTATTCTTCGCAGTGCGTCAACATTAGTTATTTTATCTGCCCAGTATAACCGCAACGTACACCCGTACGACCACATCGCAAACGCCTCTACTCTTTTAGTAAATTCTTTGTGTAGTGTCCAGCTTTCCATGCCTTATAGTAGACCAGGAAATTATAGCATTGTTCTATTCTTGTTCTTATTTCAAGAGATAGATCTGATGACGTTCACATTTTTAAAATTTTTATGAAAGCCAGTTGCTCGTTCTTACTCCATTAGCTTTTCATTTACCAGCAAGGAGTTGTTATACCTGGATGCTTTTATGCATAATTCCATCAATTTAATATGGTAAATAGGTAGATGGAAAAAGAGGCCCGGGAAAGAGAAGAAACTCGTGGTTACAGAACCTACGATAATGGTTTGGTCTATCGTCTATACAACTATTCACAGGGTACTAATAAAATAAGAATAGCTATGTGAATAGTCAACGTCCGCAACGGATAAGGCAATAATAGAAGAACCCATTTAATTTTGTTAAAATTTATTTTGACCCATAAGCACTCGTTGAAGATCGTCTACTTTATTAGAAATTGTGACTACATCGTCCACATAACGGATGTTATTAATTGATGTTCCGTTTGCTGTTATTCTAGCAAATTCATCTGTTAGTGCTTCATGAAAAAGCAGTTCAGAGTAGATCTTATACAATATAGAGGAACGAATACATCCTTGTCTGGTCCCTTTCTGGATTTTAATTTCTTTGGAGGTCTCTTCGAGTTTTTTATGTTATTTATATTTCATGAGTGATATTTTGTTCTTGCTAAATTTCTAAGAATTTTCCGTGTTGCACTTAATCGAAAACCTTAGTATAATCAATAAAGAATACGAAGACATCTCGGTTTACGTCATAAAAATGCTTCTCTCGTTCACTGTCCCTTTCGAAATAAAAACTGTATATCCATTATTTCTTCTTAGCACTTTCGGGATAGTCCAGTGTCTATAATTCTTAATAAATTGTTCAATGTATCTTCTTAAATATATCATTCGATAATCATCACATTTTGTAGCATGATATTTTATTAGGTATTGTGAAGAAAGTAGATAAGAGCCATTCTCTCGGAACAACTCCAGTACATAGTTTACAATATACAGTTCATCTGGGGAATCTTTTCCCTGGCGTCATGTGTGTATGATGCAAAAACGGAAATGATTTAAAAGTAGGTTTGCATCTCCTTCACCTTCCTAGCACAAGAGAACATTCTAAATCACATGCGTATTTGCTCCATATACACATGATGTCTGGGAAAGGATTCTTGACAAAAACTGTACTCCACCTGGATCTACTGCTTTACCAGGATTTCCGACTTTTATATCAGGTGTTCCAGAAAAACTCATTCGCAGCATGCCATTATCAAATTGAAGTCAGGGAGAACTAAATTACATCTTCACCTTGAATTATTTTCTCAAAAATATACAAAACATTTAACAAAAACAATTTTTATTGACCGTTATGATTATTACACTCTTTGTTGTTGTGTACATGCCATCTTATTTTCCTTTTTGCTTGATACAATTAAACAGTGTAAACTTTTACCTGTCACAGTAACAGATGTGTTCATAAACAAAATGCAATCTGACATTCACCTACAGACTTAAGTTAAGACATGACTAAATTTCCTATCTTTCTGTCCAAGGCCTACTTATTTTTTTTTTTTTTTTGGAACATACGATAACATGGTCTAATACAGTTTTCTAGTTTCTGATAGACACAGCCGAGACACATATTCTTTCCCATGGCGTAACTTTTCTTCTATGTTCATAATTATGGTCCCTTCTTCATGCCGTAGTATGGATGCTACAGTAATCTCATTCTCTTAAAAGAATTTTGATGACGTCACAACTAAAGGGATGCAAATGTAAAACAAATTAACGTTTTGTAACATTACACCTCGTAACGTCAGAGTACAAGTAGTTCAAGCATGGGTTAAAAACAGCAATAAGGTATCATACATAAGTTACTAGCTGTAGGTACTACTGCGTACGACCAACGCCACATAAAAACAAAGCCAGTTACCTCTGACCGCACGAGCTTGTGACGTTGGTTATAGCAGGTGCTGTAATGTCCGCGTGTGGGTTAGATGAACATTACAGTCTGAAGTTTGTCAGCAATTATTGAATGTATTTGACCTCTGTTTGAATAGACAAGTCACTTAATGCGTTCGTGTATTTTTTGTGCTTTGGTGTAAGCGATTTTAGTTGTAAGTTTGGGCAAATAACCAAGTAGTACACACACATTATAGCTGTTGAAATAACTTCGTTATCCGTGGCGCGGTTTGGTACCGTTTCAAACAGTTTACAGCGAATAAACGTAGTTTATTGCAATTGTACCAACTGTTCTATATAAACACTAATCAAAAGAAAAAAGTAGTCACGTATTTAAAGTGGCGTAAATTTAATGCAAGTTTACAAATCTTGTTAAAACTTGGTATATATGTAGATAAATTGTCTTTTTGGATAACGCTACATGTTTTTAAAAAATTCAATTAAATTTGCAATCTTTGTATAGCTTCGAGCTTATCAGTAACAAAAACTAAAGTAATCTAAGAAATTTATGAGTCAGTTTTACTTCATTAATTATGATGACAATAAATTCAATATGAAATATTGCCTCCTCTTGCTAGACTTACTGCTTGACAGCCTCTTGGCATGATTCGAATTAGCCTACGAATCACATCTTGTGGGATGCGCTGCCATTCTTCTATCAGAGCATGTTCTAACTGAGCAAGGGTTTGTGGGGGGTTTGGACGAGTGTGAACAGCTCTTCCCAGCATATCCCACATGTGCTCTATGGGAATCATGTCCGGACTATATGCTGGCCAATTCATTGTTTGAATATCTTGATCTTGAAGATAATTATTCACTATGTTTGCGACGTGTGGGCTAGCATTATCATGCATATACACGAATTCCCGACCAATATTTTGGGCATACGGACGAACATGTACATGTAGGACTTCATTTATGTGTCGTTGTACATTCTGAGCATCATTTGGTACAATGACAAGCTCATTACGAGTATCTAATGTGATGCCGCCCCATATCATTATCGACCCTCCAGCAAAACAAATAGTTTCATGCATTGTATTGGAAAAGTAACGTTCTCCAGGTCTTCTCCATACACGTAAACGTCCATCATTACCTGATAGAAGGAACCTAGACTCATCTGTAAACATGATACGTCGCCAGTGCCTCAGTTTCCAGTTTAGGTGTTCTCGGCCGAATTGCACTCGCATTCTACGATGATTTCTGGACAATTTGGGCACTTTAACTGGTCTTCTGGACCTTAGATTAACCTCATACAGTGAATTTCTAACAGTTTGGTCACTAATTATGCACCCAGAAGTTTGTCGAACGTCTGCTTGAAGGTCTCGTGCTGTAGTTGTACGACTGCGTAGGGCTTGCAAACTAAGAAAACGGTCCTCATCTACAGTAGTTTTTCGGTTTCGACTACTACCAGGACGTCTAGTAACAAGCTCGGTCTCCCTGTAACGTCGCCAGAGCTTTCACACAGTTCCCTGTACAATTCCCAATTGTTGAGGCACGTACTGTCGAGATCGCCGTTCTTGTAGTAAAGTTACCGCTCGCATATCCTGTATTGGCGTTAGTTGCCTTCTTCTTTGTGGTGCATCTTGAATGTGTTCACCCATAATGTTAAGAAGCAGTTTTAACAAGTACACTAGCATGTATGCATGTAATAATAATGTTTACCCTACTTTGTTTTTTGTTACTTAATTTATCTAACTTATTTGACATAAACACACTTGATGATATTTTTGTATTATGTGGAAATTATTAAAGATAAAGTGTTCACTTATACCAAGTTTCAACAAAATTCCTAAACTGGCATTAAATTTACGCCACTTTGTATACGTGACTACTTTTTTCTTTTGAGTAGTGTATATTGATATGAACACAGTATTAAGCCTCCATAATTATTATTACTGTAATTAATGACATTTCATAAATGTCATATAATATCTAAAAATGTTCCATAATGTGCTGGTTTGTAATTTCATCTTTGTACAATATTGCTAAGAATGTGACAATAATTTGGTTAAAAATTATATTGAAATCATATTAGCTTTGCGGTGAACAAATGTAATCAGAGTAGGCTTTGGATTGTCATGACATCAATAAAATCTGTAAATAAAATAATTGGAGATAGAAAGCCATGCTTCGTGGCTATTCATTTTGGCTTTCCCAATTTAAACATAAACTATCAATAAATAAATACCCCACTTTTCATTAAAAGTTGTATAATTTATTGGGAGTGTCTTGCATAAACTGTGGAAGTTTGGTTAATGTTGGTAGTGCTTCCGCCCACGTAAAATAGTGCTTCGAAGTTGGTCGAGCAGTAGTTGGTATTTTTGAGGCAGTTTTTGAACGAGCAGGCAGAGTAATTAATGTTTGAGGCGAGTGTGGACGAGGCAGCGGTTTGTCCTGGAGCGGTTCGGAGCCCTAGCACAGGGCAAAAGACGGAGTGGTGCAGAGTAGTAGTCGAGAAAGTTTCGGGAGACAACCAAGCAAGGTGTGTGGATCATTACAGCCATATTCATTAGCGCAGAAGCCTACAGCGACGTGGGATTTACTGCGGGTTTTTTGGAGCCCTATTATCCATCTCAGGAGCAACAGAACAGGCGAGGAAAGTGATTCTAGAGAGCGTTATTCTTAAAATTGTGAAGTGGCGTCTCTTTTATATCAACTTCCGGCAAGGGTATCCCTTGAGTGTTTTCTTTGGTGGCGTCTGTTTACTTACGCTTTTGTTGTCGCCTTGGAAACACGTAATGACATAAAACTGAACTGTTTCTCGAAACAAAGTGAAATTGTTTGGAATAATTTGTTAGGCTGGAACTTGAGTTCCCATTAGCTATAATTTCAGCATAGAAGCGATGCCGGTAGTTAAATGAGTATTATTCAAAGCCTTTAGATTTTAAAATTATTGAATTTGATAGTAAGGTATTTGAATTAGTTTTTATAATTTAATAATATTTGCTAGGATGTAGATACCCGACCCATGAGATAAGAGTCATTTTAGTCATTCTTATTACCTTTATTTATTTAATTGTACATTAAAACCTACGAAAACATTCAAATCATTGTAATATATATTACAATGGAAGCCTCTACTTATCTGGTTAATTAATTAATTAAAATATTTGATAAGTTAAAGTAAGGCAAATCCAATAGACAATTCACTGTTTTATATTTTACTGTGCTCAAACTTTGCCTGTCAGTAAATTACTAGGCTGGTTAAAATATAAAATGTACTTATTTACTGCACAAAATAAATGGTTGTATGCCCCTCTTTATACTTTATTTAACTGCAATTGTTTAAACATCCCTCTCAGGTAGGTTCCGAAGTCGACTGTAATTTAATTTGATCTGAATTATTGTACTATTTCAAGCCAGTAGTTCAAATACGCGTTAGTTCAATGTCCACAATCTCTCAAATCACAAAATAGTTCTCTCGCTCAAAAAGCGGTCCTTTGAAAGTTTCAATACTCGTGAAAATATGAGAATTCGCAAGGTAAAATTTCAAATTATTCGCGCTTGGTGCCAAATAAGAACTTTTTGTTTTAGCAGTGACGCAGGACAGACGCCGTCTATTGCAACTGTTTCTATTCACTTCCTGTGGCGGCTTCGAACTTCCGCCAAACCACGGCTTTTGATGATGTCTTGCTAATTAATGGAAATACGGCTTAGCTAAAGCCTTGGAAATGATCTCATATTCTTCAGTAAGGTTTGATCTCGTACGCAACTCGTTTTTCGGACGCTGACACAAATTTTTAGGCTAATTTCGCACTGCACCGATGCTGCTCTGGAGATAACGCCGTTGGATTTTCTCAGCTATCACTGCGGCCCTTGCTGCCAAATCTGGTGGAGATGTTCTCGCAGACGTATGATGCCTTGGACTACTGATCTCTTGGTTTCGATACTGATCTTGGCCGTAGTCGAAGCTCGTAAATTTTTGCTGATTGGCCCCGATGGCCTCGAAGATGAGATTGTCGAATTCTTAATATTTTCGTTGCGGAACTTTATGAAAATACTCCCACTGGCACTGGGCAATAAAATGGTATACTTTGTATAACTTGGAAAACACGTTTATTATCAAAATTATGTATTAAATGTGGAGCACAAATCTTAACAAACTGCCAATACTTTCTATTCAATTGTTCTCTTCGTTATTAAACAATATCGCATCTAGTTGCTAAGTAACAATATTAACGGGAGTAAGGTTTGATAAACAATGGTACAAAATGGAAGAAAATATGATTACTTAATTAATATTTACAAATTCCTTAAATTCTAAAACATTGTCTTTTTCTTATAATTAATAATGTCTTATAGCATTACACTGCCCTGATTTGTAATTTTAAAGGCACTGATTTATTAGAGATCACTACTTCTCATTTGCTTCCTTCCTGTCCTGTTGCCTGCTTTTCTAATTGGTATTTGCAATGTCCTGTTATTTGATTCTTGCTTACTTTACCTTTTTAGATTCTTCACAATTTTCACTTTGCTTGGCTTTATTGCAAACTACGGTTTTTTAACATGTACATAGCAAACCTTTTTGTGTCTATTAATTTCTTTCGGTTCGGCTTCTCGTTATGCACAAACCTATTACTTTTATTTATTTAAAAGTCAATTTCGACCCCTGTGAAAATAAGCTTTGCCTTTGAGTTCTTTACTCAAACTTTACTATCTCTCGCATCTCATTGTCAATGCATTTAATATTTTAATTTTAGTTTAACTTTGCAGTTACATAAAACATCCCAACTCTGTGCTTATTTAATCGGTTAATTATGTTGCACTGCTAGCAGAGCCAAGTCGTGGGCTTAATACCATTACAATATGTAGTGAAATTAGTATGCCGTGTAAGTGTTCCTTGCCTGGCAGCAGTAGCACAAACAAGAATAAAGTGTATGTGTTTAGTTTCATGAAGAATGCAGCTTTACGTAGAAAATAAATTGAATGGGCAAACTTTACTCTTTCTAGGCACTCTAAAGTATGCAATTTTATTTTTTTAAAGAAAATTTAGTTCACTTTCTTGGGTGCCAATATCGTAACGAGAAAAGAATATCAAAAATATAATTAATTCTATAATCAATACGTTGATTTAAAAAAATCTGGTGAAACTAATAATAATAGTCCATTGAGCAAAATGAAATAAGAGTTGAAAACTAAGTACGTCAACAAACAAGTAAACAAAATTTCGAGTTTTATTACGCTACCTACGTGTACTAAAACTAAAAGTTATTCAAAATTATGGTTTTTGCTTTGAAACTTCGTTTTTCTTTACAAAAAAGGCAAATGGAGTACGACTAAGGGCTGAGTTTACGAACAGTAACCCCATTTCCACATGAAACCCTAATTTGTAACGTTATAAACACTCTCCACCCTATGTGGTTTAACAGAGAGTACCTGCTTGCGTGACGTTACGCCGGAGCGCCGAGGCCTCGTGTCTTAGTAGGTACGACAAGTATAATTTTTTTTTAAATGTATAGATTTAAAAGTACTCACCAAAGTCCCTTTTGCAATACTTGTTCAGGTTTAGTCTCCGTGTAGCAGCTTTACACTTTCCACATTGATCTGCAAAACATAAGAATTTCCTTAAGCTTCTTTTTAGATAATCTGCAAGATTTAATTAATTTTAATTTTATTATCTACCTTGGAACAAAGTTTAGATAGCGATGTATTAAAAGTAATACCAAATGAAGGTTCACAGTCCATTGTTATTGAATTATTATCATTCCAAAACATGATATTGACAAAAAACTCGTACGAGATTGGAAGCTAAATTATTAGCCAGCCAATAGAGCACATATGAAATATAGTTGACAAAAACAATTGGGCTGCGTTCCGTGGACCAGCAGGAATAATCTCAAACATTTTTCCTTGTAACTGCGGCGGGTTCGGTCTTGATTTAAACATCATTATTTCTGTGCTTACAATTATAGGCACAGTTAGGGCACCTCGAGATATACATAAAAAGCGGGACCATCGGCCGCAACAAAGACGGCGGAAATAACTAAAGTACAAAGTACCAAAACAGCACGTATAAGGACAGCCATTTCAGAGAAACTAAAAAGACTCCTCGTTTTTGTAAAAAGAAAAGCTCTTAGCGTTCCGTAATCGAATACACGGCTATTATCCGTTGTAAATAATAATATTCGTCTACTCAAAGCTATTAGAGCGTCTCACGCGAAGAAAAAGCCGGAACGGGAGAACTGCATCGGTTTAATCAGAAAAGGTCAAAAAGTAACGAAATTAATTAAGCCGGCTCTAAGTGAATAAAATCCATTGACAGAGACCGTCTGCGCAGGAGGTTATCGCCGTTACCCCTATGTTCATCTAATTTTTCTCCTGTAAGAATTCCTATTAAAACAATTCGAAATTATCTTCCGTAAATCGGTAAATCTCGCTTATGTCGGTTGTACCACAGAATATTCCTCAGACGCTCACATTTTCTCTCTCCTTCAGATAAATGTGCGAAACATGTGGTTACTGCAAACCAAATTATTCGAATAATTTCCCCCCAATTTTAAGTTATTTTATCTACTCTAGTGGGATAAGTAACTCATTACGTCACTCATTTGACTCTATTTCAGTTAGGTAATGAAGCTCATTACACCACTCAGTTATGTAATGGTTTCATTACGCAACTGAGTTCTGTAATGACTTCATTACGTAACTGAAATAGTGTCAAATGAATGACATAATGACATTGGCCTACTAAAATATTTTTGAAAATGACAGATCTGACATTTCTCTTAATGCACTTTTCACAATTTTAGGCAAGTTCTAGATAAAATTTTGTACAATACATGTCTGATAATGCACAATTAATATACTTGTGTGCTTACATAACTCGTGCTACGCACTCGTTTGTAACTTACACACACGTATATTAATGATGTTGTTATCCAACTTGTATAGTTAATAACTATTATCTACTCCAGTGGGATAAGTAACTCACTACGTCACTCATTTGACACTATTTCCTTTAGATAATGAAGCTTATTACACCACTCAGTTATGTAATGGCTTCATTACCTAATTGAGTGGTGTAATGGCTTCATTACCTAACTGAAATAGTGTCAAATGAATGACATGACATTTGCCTATTAAAATATTTTTGAAAATTACAGATCTGACATTTCTCTTACTGCAGTTTTCCCAATTTTAGGCAGTTGTAGATAAAATATTGTACAATACATGTGTGATAATGCACCATTAATATACTTTGTGCTTACACACACCTATATTAATGATGCTCTTATACCACTTGTATAGTAAGTAACTATTATGCCGCTAATAATGTAAGTTTAATAGTTTCACCTGAATATTTTTATTCGATATAAAGAACTAGTAATAATAAAGGTTTTACTAACAAGACAGTATCGTAATACATATGCAAAACTAAGAAAACAGAGAAATACGTATGCAAGTACAAATTTGTAGAAACAATCGTTTGCTTATCCACATAATGAGCAGTGACGGATGTCGAAATTCTTCTAAGGATTACAGCAAGCTGTTTGTAAGGCCGTAGATACCGGATGTTGGCATCCATTGAGTTGCTACGATGGCCAATAAGCTTTTTTATTTTTTACATGGCAGCTGTTCTCCTCTTCATACTATAATTTAGCATATAACATATTATTAAAAGGATTGATGGATGACTGTAAGTTTTCACATCAATAAGGTTAGTCAATAAATAGTCACACGTATGAGACCTCAGTAGAAGAGTTGTGTAATCAAATGAAAGAGCACGTACACCAAGCCGCAATGAAAGCCTTAGGAGAGGAAATTAAAAGTAAGATCAGAACAAAACCTTCCTTGGTGGAAGGAAGATGTTAACAAGAATCCCCATGGAATCTTTACAAGAAAGCAGTAAAGTTCTCCGGGACGCAGAAGTACGTGTAGACGAAGTAAAATGCTATAAAATGAATGAGAAGCGGATAATTGGGGTGAATCTGCAAACGTACCAATAGAACCAATAAAAACATTTCCCAAAATCCTTCGAGAGTCACTAAGAACCATTAAGAACCATCGATAGTAAGTGCTAACACGGCGAACTACACTCTCAAGACTCGAAGAAAGCTCAATGGCTTTCTGGAGGCGTAGTTGGAGCGTGTCCAGACTGAACGTCTAAGAACTGAAGACATTACACAACGAATAAGAATTCATGGTTCTGTCATCGATACCGTTGAAATAAAGTAGAATGGTAACAAGGGAGTAACCTAAAAGAAATCGAAGTACTGTTTATTAAAATAGAAGAATGAGAATCAACCTCAAAGTACAAAAGAAACAGATATTCATCTACTTCACCAAAATAAACCAACAACAAAGCGTAAAAGCAGATAGGTATATTTCCTATGAAATGAAAGAAAAAGACCTAGTACTCACTTCGCCATTCTATTTAACGAAATGGTGAGATACTTGACAATTTACTTTTCAAGGGTAATATAATAATACTAATAATCTCTCTTTATTAAGCCCATATACATATATACCAGTGAGAAAAAAAGAAATGTATATATCATTTATGCAATTATCTACGATAAATCTGATTAATTAATTATACGTTATTCCTAACAATTTTCTTAAGAAAATATTAGCTTCCTAAAGAAACAAAAAAAATTACATTCTAAAATGCTTAACGTGGAGAGTGAAGAAAAGAGGTAGGTATTTCTATGTGTATTAATACAAATACTTGGTTTTTCTTTTTGTGCCACAAGCTGTAAAACAACTGTGTGTGGCTTAGCAAAATATTTATAAAATTGATATTCTCGAAAAATAATAATAGAAAATAATAATATTTAAGTTTATTTTTACTGAGTGTATATGTCGCACCCACCCCATGACGTGGATCCAGCCCATGAAGGGCACAGTCAGCTCAAGGGTTTGTGTATTAGATTAGATGCATATTATTTCTAAGTATTTTGCCTGATAAAAACGGCGACCCCTACAAACCGAACCCACCCCATCCAGTGGGGGCGACACACACACACTCACACTCTCATAATCTTCTGTACTACAGTAGAGAGTAGAAAAAGTGGACGTGACTACCTCCCTGGACTTTCCCCATACTGGAAACTGTTCATATCGTCTTTATTCAACAGTCTTTACAACATATCAAAATTTCAACTCGATGACTCACGTCTTCACCGTGATAAGCGTTTACACTTTCACGTAAATTGCGGGTAAATATAAAAGAATGTGTAGTTCAAACGTGACCACCGAGCTTCTGTAGATGGCGCCAAGTGGACAAGCCGCCACTGTGCTAGTTTATTTATGTATTATTTTCCTCAAAACGGCTGTAGCACCGAGGTGAAATTTTCTAAGTACCTGGAAATTATATTTTCTAGGGCATACAAAATCGATTTTTTTATTTTCACGGAAAAAGATTCTTTGACGCAAAATATAACAACGGTTAGAATAAAAAAATTATTTTTCAAAAAATAGAGGGGGGAGGGGGGTCGGTGCGCTTACATATATCCACGAGTGTAATATTTTTTTTGCATATTAATATGCTCCATTATGCACTGAGCAATTCAGTGAAAATCCCAGCTACCTATCTTGTTTTGTTTATTAATTAAAGAGGTTTAAATTTTCAAACTTCAAAGCTTCGTAGAGGGGCGCCACAGATAATTCATGAGATTCTTTAAAAAACAGATCGATAGCCCTTTTCGGGGTCTATCAGTGTATGAAGTTTAAACAAATTCCTGTGGGCAGTTTTTGAGAAATGATTTTTAGAAAATTTCCAAAATTTTGAAAATTTGTGATTTAGGCCCCTTAATATTTTTCAAAACACTTTTTATATCACCTCATGTTAGCCTTCATATACTATTCAGAAAAAAAAATCAATTGAATCGATTCATCCGTTTTTGAGTAATAGGGCGTTAAACTCAAAATTTTCAAAAAATCATAGCGCCCTTCATTTTAAACCTAGCGAGTTCGGCAAAAAACTAACAGATTTGTCTTATGACCCTCTATCGTTATCCGCGATAATATTTTCAAAATTTGAATCACGAAAACAGTGATACCAAAAAACCATGCGTAACTTCCGCTTCGGTTTCGGATTTTTTGAAAAGCTTATTTTGTCGATGAATTTTCGATACACCCCCGCATTCCAAAGCGCATCAAAATCGGAGCAATACTTTCGGCTGTAGGAGCGTCACCCACCCACACACCCACACACCCACACACAGACAGACATTTTTTAAAAACCACTTTTTTGGATTCCTAGAGGCCCAAAACGGATATTTCTGTGAAAATCTCGATTTCCAAAATTTTCATGATTCCAAGACTTCCCTATACCTATGGGTATGGGAAAGTAAAAAAACATATGATATAGCAATCTTATTATTATTAACCCACTTGAATCGTGCTATTTACAAATAGTTTCGATATTTTGAGAAAATTTCTGTCATGTAGCGCAATATTACGATTCAGTATAAATGTTTGAAATAAGTTATACGTATGGGGTATGTAGTACGTGCAAGGACCTCTGACCAGTGCTTTTTTTTTATCGATGTGGGACAGCATCAATTTCTATTTCTAGTATAATACTGGTGTTGATGTGTGGAATAGAACTAGGACATTTTTTAATATGTTTTAAGATTTCTAGATAATGTAATTGCGTTAGAGAAGAGACATTTGATTCACGATATAATTTTTCAGTGGGATATAATCGAGGTTTATGTAAAATCGTTTCCAAAATCATATTCTGCACTATTTGAATTCTCTTTCTATAGTAACTAGCTGTCCCACCCCTACCTATAATTCCATACGAAATTATTGACTGCACCAACCCATAATAACAAGAAAGCAGTGGCTTGGTAGTCAAAATTTGTTTCAATTTTTTGAATATATACAAAGTTTTTCTTAATTTTTTGGACACATTAACAGTGTGTTTATCCCACCTCATGAACTGGTCAACAATTACCCCCAAATACTTCACTGATGACGATTTATTTATTTTTACACTGCAGGTATAATCGTCCACGATGCATCCTCTTTCATGTATTAGTAGGTCTGTAAAATATGGTTGTTTGTTTTCGTGTATAGAGAAGGTTGTAAATGCACTTTTTTGTAGCGTTAAGAGACAAAATGTTAGAAATCAGCCAATTCTTGACAGTACGCAAGTCCCGCTGTGCCGCTTCTCATACCTCATTCCAATTATTTCCTTCAATGATTAGCAGTGTATCATCCGCATAAGATATTATTGATCCACACAATTTTGTATTCTCCAAAAGGTCATTGATATACACCAAAAATAAAATCGGGCCAAGTATGGTACCTTGGGGCACACCACAAGATATAAGTTCAGGTTGACTTTTGCTATGCTCTAATTTAACTATCTGGGTTTCTATTTGTCAGATAACTTGTAAACAGCTCTAGTGGGGTTCCCCTAATACCAACCTAATCCCAAGCTCGCAAGAAAACGTGCATATTCATATTGAAGTGAAAGAAGTATAAAGCAAAGATTTCGTTCTCATTTCGTCAATTTTTTATAAGATGAATTATTTGTTACAGGTCAAAGTTTCCGCCGAGTCGTTTAGGTATTTTCAATTTAACCGCGCAGTGATTTTCGTCTCGACCGTGCCGACGCAATATGTTTCGCCTGTCACAGTTTGCTAACTTCGTGCGATTTTGCTTCCAGGTTTCGAATGGTTAATAGGCGCTGAGGCGTCGCTTCATTAGCAACATTTCTTTGCATTCACAATTATGTGAATTTGGTTTGAAAATGATGTACTTGGAAGATTATTTACACGTTACCATGTCAGATCAATTTAGTTGCGTAGTTGGAAGCCCAAATTTATCTTATCAGCTTTAATTCTATTCATGGGGTAAGCCATATGGTCAAATTAATCCTGTTCTTTCGTTTGGTGGACGTTTTGACATTCGCGGGATTTTCAGCTGTTTTCTCCTACATTGATGTTTTCCTGTTGGTTGCAATTTGCTAATAACCACGTTGTAGTTTGACCTTACCTGAGCCGTTCGTGGCCCCTCTTAAGTGCCATAACACCACTCTACACCTGTGATTAAGAGTTCCAAGGTCCGGTTCGATTGTCTGTTATGGAAGGTCTCGTTTTGCAGTCGTTCTGGTACATCGGGTCACTATGGATGCTTTACGACCATTTAGACATTTAGGTAATCCAGCCTTTTAGCCTTCAAGCCGAGTTCCATTGATGCTAGTTATAAACAACATCAAACATTGACCTGTAGTAAGTGGACCTCGCCGGATATTGGCGATTTACGCTACTTTACGCAAATCCCTTTGCCAAGCAGTATTGCTCTCAACAGGACTCATCAAGCCTCTCCACTTTTTATTAGGCCTGATTAAACGTAATTTGCCGTTGTTAATTAGAGTTATTATTTTTACAGTGAGTGCACACTATTGTGTTAATATTTGTGATTTCTAAGCTGCATGTATTTGGTTATTATTCACTTTAGTTGATGGGTTACTTTCGCGTATTTACAAATAATAATTAAATCAAATTAATATAATTTGCACACAAACACACATCAATACAAAAATACGTACAAAAATAAATATAGTGCTCGATTAATGACCAGCGTGCTAGCAGCAAAAAACCTTGGTGTCACGATAGAGCTCGGTGAATCTTTGTTGTGAATCTGCTAGTGAATGCTTGTTCCTTGCCTCCGATCGGTGTCATCTGTACGATTGCGCAGTGGAAATTGTATTCGCCCGATGACTCGACTATTGGCTGGGTTGGAATCCCCTGTAATCGAAAGTGCTAATTGCCATTGTGTCTCTGAGGCTTTTGCATCACCGATGAATTTACGGTCCTCCGTCTTGTCAACCCAGGTATTCTGGTCTTGCTTCATTTTTCTGATTGCCCCAATGCAATTTTTGTGTCCTCGAGGATTTTATTGCTTTGTACATTTCTACGTAAACATTCGTCTGCGAGATAGAAATCTCTTTGACACGTTCTTTGATGCCTCTGGAGTGTCATAATGTTGCAAGATGCGTAAATTTGTCGTAATTGCGCTGATAATCGTACTTACTGGCACTGCGCCAACGGATGCTGTCAAGTCACTCGCGACACTCTTTATATTGCGTTTACAAAGCTTATCAATTACTCACGCCTCTTGCCGATTTCCAAGCGAACTTTCTATGTTGCATGACAGTCAGAAAATCCAGCTGAAGTTTCTTGTCCAGGATATATTCTCATGTCGCTGTCTTTCTTTAGTAAAATGTCATAACCATTACCATTCTGCTTCGTAAGAATATTCTAACCGCCAATCTCAAACTAAAACAGGCAAATTACTCATTGAAATGCAAGAAGACGAAGAAGAAAACATGGTGCTGAATCGATTTTTAGAAAATGTGGATACAGCTGACAATGGTAGTTTGAAATACAAATCTAACACGGTAAAAAACTTTGTGTCATATCTTATCATCATCTATTAAAATGAAAGAAGACAAAAACAAGTGTTTTTTCTCATATTAATGTTAAATAAGCAGTTAGCAATTTACTTGGTAAGAATACCACTAACGTCGAAGCATAACAGAGCCAGAAATATAGAAAAAACAACTGGTTTTTATCTTATTATTTCTCTTGGAAATTGGTGGGATCGCTGGAAATCTACTTTGTAGAAATGAACCAATATTAAAGTCCAGAAAAAAGGAGGCACATATAGGCACAGTACTAAAAAAATCGAAGCAGTGGATGGGTATCGTGTTATAGACGGATGTTGAAAATCAACTGGGCTGAAAGGATTACCACCGAGAATATATTACTGAGAGTGAGCTAAGAATGAAAGATCTGGAAGCATGTTAAGAGAAGAAGAGACTAGCTGATTGGACACATCATCGTAAGAAGGAAAGGTCTATTAACGGCAACAAGTCGAATGGAAGCCAGAAGTGGAAACAGCAAGAAGACAATCACTCGTACAAATATCAAGCAAGTCATAGAAGACAACAGATGTGCGAGTTACCTGGAATAAAGCAGAAACGCTTACTCCTGCCAATAATGGATTGCTGCAGCAAACCAGTCGCCAGACTGATCACCAAGAAGGAATATACATTCAGAAAATTCTTCTGTAAACCCTTAAATTTGTTTTGGATTGATATAAAAGAATTACGAATACAACGTTGTATTTTGTTATCTACACAAGAGCGAGCGGTAAGTAGAAAAAAAAATTGTAATTTCAATATCATGACTGGTATTCCAACTACCTAGCGCCGCCTCTGCTTAGCCGGACCCCAAAAATGATGTGTCTGGAATGCAGTTGGCGATATCCGGCAATCGCTTTTCCATAAGCCCTATCTGCGGCTAATCGCCGATTTGTTTTGCAACAACAAAAAGCGCTATCTGCGATGCCATGTCGAGTGCTCTTTAATCTAGCGGGCTGCAAGCTGACGTCAGTCGGCAGCCGAGTTGTAGTCCTGCCATATTTGGCGGGACCCAGGAGTAATAATAGCAAAAAGCTAAGATAAGCGGTGCGCAGGTGGCCTTTACTACGAGCGAGCTCTCTCCGCCGCCGAATTTGGAATAATTTCATTTTGGAGCGGCGATTACTGCCTTAGATGCGTGCGTAGATAAATTAATAACATTTAGCTGGTCGGTTACGAGTTAATTACCTCGACATTTCCTGACAACGTCGGCCCCGGGATCGGCGGCCAGATAAGGATTTTTTGCTCAACATTTGTACATCGGATTACGCTACTGCTTGGAATAGCGAAAAATAGAGTGCGCGTGGTAAGGAGTATCAGTTTGCTAGATAATTTTTCCAAATCGATTTGCGGTCGTCGCGTATTTCCGTTTTACAGCACAGCAGTTACCTTATCAATTTAATCAGATGGTTAAATTGCAGCTGTCGTAACGTATTATTAATTTTAATGGAAAATGACAATACTTATTTTAAATTCAGAAATGGGTAGCAGTTCTTAGTTTAAGTTCCAACAAAGTAGATATTTAAAGAAAATAAAATTATTGAAAACAATTAGAAATATTTTAGTTCATTCTGACATACATTATAAGCGCAAAAGTCAGAAAAGATAAGACACTACATCAAAGGTCGAAACACATGGGAATAATAAAGAATGAATAAAGAAAGAACAAGAAAAGAATTAAAAAAATAACTAACCAGAAAAGGGGGAAGTAGAAAATGACTAATCGAAAAATATAGAGAAGGCGATAATATTTGCAACGTGTTTTTTTTTAAATTTAAATATTAGAATATCTTCGAGCTAATGCTTTGTCCCAGATCAACAATGTCAACGCTTTGCAAGAAAAATGTAAAAACTGATAGTAAAAGAAATGAATTACCGAAGCAAGTGCAAGCATTTTAGTTTCTTTTAGTGTATAATTTATATACTGTTTTGGTAATATGTATCGCTATAGCTGGCTAAATGTTTTGTTTATTTTATGGAATATAAAAATTTTGCAGTTATGCTACCCCCTTAATAACTTATCAATCACATTACTTAATTGCTTTGATCCGACTAGCCATTGGTCCGCAAAACTCTAATCCCAGGGTTGAGTTTCTACACAGTTGAACATTTACGCAATTGTATGATAATTGCACGAGTATGGCGAATGCTTCTTAATAAAATTTTAACCTCAAATAATGGTAGCGAAACGACACAGAATTTTGTGTTTCCTTTTACTTTTAATTCAAACAAGCTGTTGATAATTACGTGACAGGTAAATTACAATAAAAATAAATGCAACTCCGTAACTATGCAAACCTAGGGATGCCGTTTGATCCACCTCTGTCTGGATCCGAATCTCAAAAGAACGCCAACCTCCTCCAGAGCCTTTCGAAATAATTCAATTTCAAACACCCCTACAGAAAAACGAGCAAGTATAAAACGTTTACTAGTTGAGGCAAGAAGGGAAAAAGAACAGGAAGAACAATAATTTAAAGTAATGATGTAATAATCAATGTCACATACATTTCTAAATACTTTAGGAAACGCACAAAAGAGTGGACCACGTTAAAAGAGCGTAAGTAAGGTAGAATAATAAGAGTGGAAAGAGACTAATACCGCATGCAAAACGTCGACAGGACGATCTGCACAGAGATGGGCGGCGAGCTGGGTATCATCTTCTGTAGATACACCATAAAGTACGAAGAAAAAACAGCACATGTCTAAATAAAAGACGAAGAAACAGACATAAACGATCAAATGGAATATGATGCACATTATTACATGTTGAATTCAATCAATCATTTTTAATTTTCCGATACAAATATCGAACTGAACTTGTAAAAGGAAGACGAATAGATACGAATATCGGAACATGGAATGTGAAGATTATGCATCAAAATTATGTATTGGCAAGCATTCTATAAGAAATATAAAACTATCAAATACAAGACGTTAGATGGCCAGGGTCAGGAAAATCGTGTAGTAGAGGAACTATCAGAAAGCTTCAATTTGAAACTGGCATTATAATCGACAACAAAATAATGGGATATTCGAATAGCAATAAAGTTCCGTTTGTAACGGGTGTTCATTAGAATTTGTGGTCTAGTCGGCTTTGGAACTGATAAGGTCATGTCGTGCATTAAATCATATGGCTGATAACTGACACTGGTGACACTGTAAGTCTATGTCAAATTCTATGTTAACAGGTTAGGTTTTGCGTCAGTTTTAACACAGACTATCGCGAAACCTAACCTGTTAACATCGAATTTGACATAGACTTACAGTGTCACCAGTGTCAGT
This sequence comes from Agriotes lineatus, assembly GCA_940337035.1. NCBI lineage: Eukaryota > Metazoa > Arthropoda > Insecta > Coleoptera > Elateridae > Agriotes > Agriotes lineatus. Next base: position 2,072,801 of record OW679199.1, on the reverse strand, counting down.
TATCAGCCATATGATTTAATGCACGACATGACTTCGTCAGTTCCAAAGCCGACTTTATATGGTTAGCACCAGTACACACCCTGTAACGGGATAGTTCGTGTCACATGGGTATTTAATAATCACCCTGCTAGATAAAGCCAAATTGTATCTTATATATTCTAATTTTTAGGTTAAGTCAAATACAGATTTAAAATGAATGTTCCGCGCGCTCGAATGGGGGAAGTGCAAACCAATTGAATGCTGACTCTGTGTGCTATTATTAGAACTGCATGCGACAGAGTAACGCAGCGGCTTGGTGTAACTTTTGAGGCAGCGGGCAGGGAAGGCGACCGGTGTTCGTCCAAACAAAAGGGACGCCACCCGAAGTATTATAAAGTACGATTGAGAGTTTCTGTATGGATCTGCATTAAGAGCAGTCGACGCCTCGTGTATTCTTGAACCGAAATATAGTTACGAGAGTGGATAACTACCTTGGAATCAACACCGAGGGTACCGATAATTCTTCATGGCCGGAAGCCGCTACTCTAGCTTCAGAGAAGCAGCCGATCTTATCAATGCACGAGACAATTTGGAGCTACTATAACGCAAGGTTAGTTCCTATAAATAATTCCTACGACTCCCGGTCCAGGAAACTGAGAAAACTAGGAGCGTAATTAGCTAAATTGCATCAAGTTACATCATTCTTGGTACGCGTCAATACGAAGCGAAGACATCACCCTGCTGACACAACGCTTCAGTCTGATTTCAAGCTACCGGAAGGCAGAGCTGCACAAAATGAATTTGTACGCGAGAGTACGCCTTGTTCGCACGATTTGGTTTGTGAATTAGCATTGATAATTACACTCCTACTTCAGGTATCTAAGAAGGTAGATTCAGCTTTAAGCTCTTGAACATTTCTTGGCTATTTTTGATAGCGTATATAACATTTCTATATTAGCATTGTGTAGGTATTCTTTTTATGTATTTTCATACATGTATGCAAAAGCAGATTGCAATGCAGCATACTGCATGATTGATGAATTTAATTTAATAATAGTATTCAGATATCCAATGGGTATCATGAGATATAACAGTTGTATGTTTTAACTGGTGGGGTTGTAATATGCAACCAGTGTGGTTGTTTACATATGAAGTAGAAAAACTAACTTGAATTTATAATCGGTGATAAATAATCACGTTAAGGGTTAAATTCCCATCAATTGTGAAGAATAATAATTGAATATTTAATACGTAATATCAATATAGTATTCTTTACGATCAAATTTGACTGTGGGTCACAAGTATTATTCAAAATAGAATTCAAGATTGTTTGAAGCCAGTTAAAGTGGTAATTTACTTCGATGCCAATTAAAAAGTGCAAGTGAGTGTTTGTGGTATCCTGTTGAACTGTCTATCCACATAATAAGGGGGTCAAAGAGCTGCAACGAGCTTTTATTTGGTCGTGAACAACCAGTGTTTGCTGACTAGCATCCAGTAAGAGCTGGGATAACACTCAGGTACAAGAGATACTATCAGAAAATGAGTGTTCATTTCTTGAGTAACATTAAGAAGTATATAGCAAGTTTCGTGCGGCAAATCAATTAAATAATGGTAATTATATATTTAGAAATTAATTTAGAATACTTAATTTTCTACATTTTAATAGTGATTGGAGTACTCGACGGTTTTCGGTCATTATAATTTGAAATTTATATTTTGAAACATTTGATTAAATATTTTGACAATATCTATCTAATTTTTGTAATGTCAGACCAACTTTGAAGCGATACTAACGAACTGAAGTATAAGTTCAATTTTGTGTAGTACCTAAAGAGTGTATTTGATTAATGAAGTCAAATAATTATTATATTTCAAAGTAATTAAGTCTTCAACTACAATAAAAAGTGGTTAGTTGAACATTTACTCATCCAGCTGGGAAAAAGGCTTATTTAAACTGACTAGCCGAGGTATTAAAAAAACTAGAATCACATGACATAATTCAAAGTGTCAAATAGAGTTATGAGATACGTTAATTTCGATTTATTTCATTAAGAAGTAAGGTAAGTACATAAGGAGCTATACCTGATACTGCTTCTTGCTAATAATAAAAGGGTATAGTTAAACTAATATTATTTGTAATAACACCCCGCCAGAGAGTGGTATATTACAAGATTCATGAGAAGAATTCTGTAAAAGAATTGAAGAACATTATACGAGCAATCAGAAACAATTCTGAGTACAATCAAAAGATTAAAAGGCAGTCAAAGAAAACAGATAAGAAAAATTAAAGATCAAAACTGGTCAATTAAAACATCAAATAAAAACATGGAAAGAACACTACAGGGCAAAATTTGAAGAACAAGAAAGAACACAAACTCAGCATGGAAATGAAGAAAGAAGAAGAAGAAGAAGCACGAGATGATGAACAAGAAGAAGATGAAATAAGAATACGAAGAAGTAGAGGAACCCCAAAGACAATGAGAAATGGAAAAGTAGAAGGAGAGGATAATATCGCACTGGAACTACATATGGATCTGAATCATAGCCGATGAGAGATAAACATCAGTCAAAAATTACTGCGGCCGAAATGAAATATCTAAGAAAGATCAAAGGGAAAACTAGAAGAGATCGAATAAGACACAAAAGCATAAAGGATGGTTTAGAACAAATACCATGAGTGAGCGAAATAGAAAATAAACAGCTGAGCTGGTATGGACATCTAATTAGAATGCCAGAAGAGAGAATTCCAGAAAAGCAATGGACAAAGGTATAATCGGAAAACGGAAATGAAGCAAGCCAAGTATAAAATGGGAAGAAATCTAAAAGAAACAGTGCACAGTAGAGGAAAAAACATACTCGAAGTAAGGAACATGACAAAGAACAGAAAAAGTTTATAAGATGGATAGAGGATCCCAACTACACCCCAACGCTATAATGGCATTTACGGGGAAACGATAAAGAAGAAGTATGTTTTTTTTGCAGAGTACATTATATATATTCATATAAACTGTTTGGTTTTTATTTCTGGCAGCATTTGCATGTATGATTACAGAATTATAGGTGATAACAGGCAGGCCAGAATAATCCATATTGATAATACCCTTAGCCGCACTGAGATAAGAGAAGGTCTTGTGCTTCTAAGACTGAGTTAACTAGGAAACCAAAGGGCAATCTAAATTCATAGTAAAGTAGAGTATAAGGCTAGATAAAAAGTACCACTACAACCCCGACAGGAAGAAAAAAGTGAATATGAATTAGCATTAAATTAATTCTAACTGATTTTAACACCAACTAGGCACACAAATGGTGTATTTCCCCACAATAGCCAATATGATCAGACAACGACAATGTCACTATTAACTTTGACACAGCAAACAAGCTGGTAATTACTGGTCTCTTCTTATTCCGCAAAGATATACACTACCGCACCTGCTGACAGATAGTAGATCAGTTTTGAACATTACTGAATTGTGAGGACATGTAGACTAGTAGGTTTACAATCAGATCACGTTTTGGTAAGAATCAGGCTACGGGAAACGATTAATAAATCTGAAGGCAGTTAGGACATAGAAGTATAACTGGGTAATCCTGAAGGAGGAATGACGCATTACAAAAATAACAAAACCGGTTATTGAACGATTCCAAGAAAATGATCTTGCCCAAGTAAGTAATAATATGAAGGTGTATATTGTATATGTTAGACTGAGATGCCGAATTCGTTCAATTACCGAAATGAAATGCTCAAACCGGGAACTGCTTAAAACCTAAAACCGCCCAATTGCCGAATTAATTCGCTCAATTGCTGCA
>OW679199.1:2053742-2068915 GCA_940337035.1 Agriotes lineatus | reverse complement strand
CAGACAGACAGACAGACAGACAGACAGACAGACAGACAGACAGACAGACAGACAGACAGACAGACAGACAGACAGACAGACAGACAGACAGACAGACAGACAGACAGACAGACAGACAGACAGACAGACAGACAGACAGACAGACAGACAGACAGACAGACAGACAGACAGACAGACAGACAGACAGACAGACAGACAGACAGACAGACAGACAGACAGACAGACAGACAGACAGACAGACAGACAGACAGACAGACAGACAGACAGACAGACAGACAGACAGACAGACAGACAGACAGACAGACAGACAGACAGACAGACAGACAGACAGACAGACAGACAGACAGACAGACAGACAGACAGACAGACAGACAGACAGACAGACAGACAGACAGACAGACAGACAGACAGACAGACAGACAGACAGACAGACAGACAGACAGACAGACAGACAGACAGACAGACAGACAGACAGACAGACAGACAGACAGACAGACAGACAGACAGACAGACAGACAGACAGACAGACAGACAGACAGACAGACAGACAGACAGACAGACAGACAGACAGACAGACAGACAGACAGACAGACAGACAGACAGACAGACAGACAGACAGACAGACAGACAGACAGACAGACAGACAGACAGACAGACAGACAGACAGACAGACAGACAGACAGACAGACAGACAGACAGACAGACAGACAGACAGACAGACAGACAGACAGACAGACAGACAGACAGACAGACAGACAGACAGACAGACAGACAGACAGACAGACAGACAGACAGACAGACAGACAGACAGACAGACAGACAGACAGACAGACAGACAGACAGACAGACAGACAGACAGACAGACAGACAGACAGACAGACAGACAGACAGACAGACAGACAGACAGACAGACAGACAGACAGACAGACAGACAGACAGACAGACAGACAGACAGACAGACAGACAGACAGACAGACAGACAGACAGACAGACAGACAGACAGACAGACAGACAGACAGAGACAGACAGACAGACAGACAGACAGACAGAAGACAGACAGACAGACAGACAGACAGACAGACAGACAGACAGACAGACAGACAGACAGACAGACAGACAGACAGACAGACAGACAGACAGACAGACAGACAGACAGACAGACAGACAGACAGACAGACAGACAGACAGACAGACAGACAGACAGACAGACAGACAGACAGACAGACAGACAGACAGACAGACAGACAGACAGACAGACAGACAGACAGACAGACAGACAGACAGACAGACAGACAGACAGACAGACAGACAGACAGACAGACAGACAGACAGACAGACAGACAGACAGACAGACAGACAGACAGACAGACAGACAGACAGACAGACAGACAGACAGACAGACAGACAGACAGACAGACAGACAGACAGACAGACAGACAGACAGACAGACAGACAGACAGACAGACAGACAGACAGACAGACAGACAGACAGACAGACAGACAGACAGACAGACAGACAGACAGACAGACAGACAGACAGACAGACAGACAGACAGACAGACAGACAGACAGACAGACAGACAGACAGACAGACAGACAGACAGACAGACAGACAGACAGACAGACAGACAGACAGACAGACAGACAGACAGACAGACAGACAGACAGACAGACAGACAGACAGACAGACAGACAGACAGACAGACAGACAGACAGACAGACAGACAGACAGACAGACAGACAGACAGACAGACAGACAGACAGACAGACAGACAGACAGACAGACAGACAGACAGACAGACAGACAGACAGACAGACAGACAGACAGACAGACAGACAGACAGACAGACAGACAGACAGACAGACAGACAGACAGACAGACAGACAGACAGACAGACAGACAGACAGACAGACAGACAGACAGACAGACAGACAGACAGACAGACAGACAGACAGACAGACAGACAGACAGACAGACAGACAGACAGACAGACAGACAGACAGACAGACAGACAGACAGACAGACAGACAGACAGACAGACAGACAGACAGACAGACAGACAGACAGACAGACAGACAGACAGACAGACAGACAGACAGACAGACAGACAGACAGACAGACAGACAGACAGACAGACAGACAGACAGACAGACAGACAGACAGACAGACAGACAGACAGACAGACAGACAGACAGACAGACAGACAGACAGACAGACAGACAGACAGACAGACAGACAGACAGACAGACAGACAGACAGACAGACAGACAGACAGACAGACAGACAGACAGACAGACAGACAGACAGACAGACAGACAGACAGACAGACAGACAGACAGACAGACAGACAGACAGACAGACAGACAGACAGACAGACAGACAGACAGACAGACAGACAGACAGACAGACAGACAGACAGACAGACAGACAGACAGACAGACAGACAGACAGACAGACAGACAGACAGACAGACAGACAGACAGACAGACAGACAGACAGACAGACAGACAGACAGACAGACAGACAGACAGACAGACAGACAGACAGACAGACAGACAGACAGACAGACAGACAGACAGACAGACAGACAGACAGACAGACAGACAGACAGACAGACAGACAGACAGACAGACAGACAGACAGACAGACAGACAGACAGACAGACAGACAGACAGACAGACAGACAGACAGACAGACAGACAGACAGACAGACAGACAGACAGACAGACAGACAGACAGACAGACAGACAGACAGACAGACAGACAGACAGACAGACAGACAGACAGACAGACAGACAGACAGACAGACAGACAGACAGACAGACAGACAGACAGACAGACAGACAGACAGACAGACAGACAGACAGACAGACAGACAGACAGACAGACAGACAGACAGACAGACAGACAGACAGACAGACAGACAGACAGACAGACAGACAGACAGACAGACAGACAGACAGACAGACAGACAGACAGACAGACAGACAGACAGACAGACAGACAGACAGACAGACAGACAGACAGACAGACAGACAGACAGACAGACAGACAGACAGACAGACAGACAGACAGACAGACAGACAGACAGACAGACAGACAGACAGACAGACAGACAGACAGACAGACAGACAGACAGACAGACAGACAGACAGACAGACAGACAGACAGACAGACAGACAGACAGACAGACAGACAGACAGACAGACAGACAGACAGACAGACAGACAGACAGACAGACAGACAGACAGACAGACAGACAGACAGACAGACAGACAGACAGACAGACAGACAGACAGACAGACAGACAGACAGACAGACAGACAGACAGACAGACAGACAGACAGACAGACAGACAGACAGACAGACAGACAGACAGACAGACAGACAGACAGACAGACAGACAGACAGACAGACAGACAGACAGACAGACAGACAGACAGACAGACAGACAGACAGACAGACAGACAGACAGACAGACAGACAGACAGACAGACAGACAGACAGACAGACAGACAGACAGACAGACAGACAGACAGACAGACAGACAGACAGACAGACAGACAGACAGACAGACAGACAGACAGACAGACAGACAGACAGACAGACAGACAGACAGACAGACAGACAGACAGACAGACAGACAGACAGACAGACAGACAGACAGACAGACAGACAGACAGACAGACAGACAGACAGACAGACAGACAGACAGACAGACAGACAGACAGACAGACAGACAGACAGACAGACAGACAGACAGACAGACAGACAGACAGACAGACAGACAGACAGACAGACAGACAGACAGACAGACAGACAGACAGACAGACAGACAGACAGACAGACAGACAGACAGACAGACAGACAGACAGACAGACAGACAGACAGACAGACAGACAGACAGACAGACAGACAGACAGACAGACAGACAGACAGACAGACAGACAGACAGACAGACAGACAGACAGACAGACAGACAGACAGACAGACAGACAGACAGACAGACAGACAGACAGACAGACAGACAGACAGACAGACAGACAGACAGACAGACAGACAGACAGACAGACAGACAGACAGACAGACAGACAGACAGACAGACAGACAGACAGACAGACAGACAGACAGACAGACAGACAGACAGACAGACAGACAGACAGACAGACAGACAGACAGACAGACAGACAGACAGACAGACAGACAGACAGACAGACAGACAGACAGACAGACAGACAGACAGACAGACAGACAGACAGACAGACAGACAGACAGACAGACAGACAGACAGACAGACAGACAGACAGACAGACAGACAGACAGACAGACAGACAGACAGACAGACAGACAGACAGACAGACAGACAGACAGACAGACAGACAGACAGACAGACAGACAGACAGACAGACAGACAGACAGACAGACAGACAGACAGACAGACAGACAGACAGACAGACAGACAGACAGACAGACAGACAGACAGACAGACAGACAGACAGACAGACAGACAGACAGACAGACAGACAGACAGACAGACAGACAGACAGACAGACAGACAGACAGACAGACAGACAGACAGACAGACAGACAGACAGACAGACAGACAGACAGACAGACAGACAGACAGACAGACAGACAGACAGACAGACAGACAGACAGACAGACAGACAGACAGACAGACAGACAGACAGACAGACAGACAGACAGACAGACAGACAGACAGACAGACAGACAGACAGACAGACAGACAGACAGACAGACAGACAGACAGACAGACAGACAGACAGACAGACAGACAGACAGACAGACAGACAGACAGACAGACAGACAGACAGACAGACAGACAGACAGACAGACAGACAGACAGACAGACAGACAGACAGACAGACAGACAGACAGACAGACAGACAGACAGACAGACAGACAGACAGACAGACAGACAGACAGACAGACAGACAGACAGACAGACAGACAGACAGACAGACAGACAGACAGACAGACAGACAGACAGACAGACAGACAGACAGACAGACAGACAGACAGACAGACAGACAGACAGACAGACAGACAGACAGACAGACAGACAGACAGACAGACAGACAGACAGACAGACAGACAGACAGACAGACAGACAGACAGACAGACAGACAGACAGACAGACAGACAGACAGACAGACAGACAGACAGACAGACAGACAGACAGACAGACAGACAGACAGACAGACAGACAGACAGACAGACAGACAGACAGACAGACAGACAGACAGACAGACAGACAGACAGACAGACAGACAGACAGACAGACAGACAGACAGACAGACAGACAGACAGACAGACAGACAGACAGACAGACAGACAGACAGACAGACAGACAGACAGACAGACAGACAGACAGACAGACAGACAGACAGACAGACAGACAGACAGACAGACAGACAGACAGACAGACAGACAGACAGACAGACAGACAGACAGACAGACAGACAGACAGACAGACAGACAGACAGACAGACAGACAGACAGACAGACAGACAGACAGACAGACAGACAGACAGACAGACAGACAGACAGACAGACAGACAGACAGACAGACAGACAGACAGACAGACAGACAGACAGACAGACAGACAGACAGACAGACAGACAGACAGACAGACAGACAGACAGACAGACAGACAGACAGACAGACAGACAGACAGACAGACAGACAGACAGACAGACAGACAGACAGACAGACAGACAGACAGACAGACAGACAGACAGACAGACAGACAGACAGACAGACAGACAGACAGACAGACAGACAGACAGACAGACAGACAGACAGACAGACAGACAGACAGACAGACAGACAGACAGACAGACAGACAGACAGACAGACAGACAGACAGACAGACAGACAGACAGACAGACAGACAGACAGACAGACAGACAGACAGACAGACAGACAGACAGACAGACAGACAGACAGACAGACAGACAGACAGACAGACAGACAGACAGACAGACAGACAGACAGACAGACAGACAGACAGACAGACAGACAGACAGACAGACAGACAGACAGACAGACAGACAGACAGACAGACAGACAGACAGACAGACAGACAGACAGACAGACAGACAGACAGACAGACAGACAGACAGACAGACAGACAGACAGACAGACAGACAGACAGACAGACAGACAGACAGACAGACAGACAGACAGACAGACAGACAGACAGACAGACAGACAGACAGACAGACAGACAGACAGACAGACAGACAGACAGACAGACAGACAGACAGACAGACAGACAGACAGACAGACAGACAGACAGACAGACAGACAGACAGACAGACAGACAGACAGACAGACAGACAGACAGACAGACAGACAGACAGACAGACAGACAGACAGACAGACAGACAGACAGACAGACAGACAGACAGACAGACAGACAGACAGACAGACAGACAGACAGACAGACAGACAGACAGACAGACAGACAGACAGACAGACAGACAGACAGACAGACAGACAGACAGACAGACAGACAGACAGACAGACAGACAGACAGACAGACAGACAGACAGACAGACAGACAGACAGACAGACAGACAGACAGACAGACAGACAGACAGACAGACAGACAGACAGACAGACAGACAGACAGACAGACAGACAGACAGACAGACAGACAGACAGACAGACAGACAGACAGACAGACAGACAGACAGACAGACAGACAGACAGACAGACAGACAGACAGACAGACAGACAGACAGACAGACAGACAGACAGACAGACAGACAGACAGACAGACAGACAGACAGACAGACAGACAGACAGACAGACAGACAGACAGACAGACAGACAGACAGACAGACAGACAGACAGACAGACAGACAGACAGACAGACAGACAGACAGACAGACAGACAGACAGACAGACAGACAGACAGACAGACAGACAGACAGACAGACAGACAGACAGACAGACAGACAGACAGACAGACAGACAGACAGACAGACAGACAGACAGACAGACAGACAGACAGACAGACAGACAGACAGACAGACAGACAGACAGACAGACAGACAGACAGACAGACAGACAGACAGACAGACAGACAGACAGACAGACAGACAGACAGACAGACAGACAGACAGACAGACAGACAGACAGACAGACAGACAGACAGACAGACAGACAGACAGACAGACAGACAGACAGACAGACAGACAGACAGACAGACAGACAGACAGACAGACAGACAGACAGACAGACAGACAGACAGACAGACAGACAGACAGACAGACAGACAGACAGACAGACAGACAGACAGACAGACAGACAGACAGACAGACAGACAGACAGACAGACAGACAGACAGACAGACAGACAGACAGACAGACAGACAGACAGACAGACAGACAGACAGACAGACAGACAGACAGACAGACAGACAGACAGACAGACAGACAGACAGACAGACAGACAGACAGACAGACAGACAGACAGACAGACAGACAGACAGACAGACAGACAGACAGACAGACAGACAGACAGACAGACAGACAGACAGACAGACAGACAGACAGACAGACAGACAGACAGACAGACAGACAGACAGACAGACAGACAGACAGACAGACAGACAGACAGACAGACAGACAGACAGACAGACAGACAGACAGACAGACAGACAGACAGACAGACAGACAGACAGACAGACAGACAGACAGACAGACAGACAGACAGACAGACAGACAGACAGACAGACAGACAGACAGACAGACAGACAGACAGACAGACAGACAGACAGACAGACAGACAGACAGACAGACAGACAGACAGACAGACAGACAGACAGACAGACAGACAGACAGACAGACAGACAGACAGACAGACAGACAGACAGACAGACAGACAGACAGACAGACAGACAGACAGACAGACAGACAGACAGACAGACAGACAGACAGACAGACAGACAGACAGACAGACAGACAGACAGACAGACAGACAGACAGACAGACAGACAGACAGACAGACAGACAGACAGACAGACAGACAGACAGACAGACAGACAGACAGACAGACAGACAGACAGACAGACAGACAGACAGACAGACAGACAGACAGACAGACAGACAGACAGACAGACAGACAGACAGACAGACAGACAGACAGACAGACAGACAGACAGACAGACAGACAGACAGACAGACAGACAGACAGACAGACAGACAGACAGACAGACAGACAGACAGACAGACAGACAGACAGACAGACAGACAGACAGACAGACAGACAGACAGACAGACAGACAGACAGACAGACAGACAGACAGACAGACAGACAGACAGACAGACAGACAGACAGACAGACAGACAGACAGACAGACAGACAGACAGACAGACAGACAGACAGACAGACAGACAGACAGACAGACAGACAGACAGACAGACAGACAGACAGACAGACAGACAGACAGACAGACAGACAGACAGACAGACAGACAGACAGACAGACAGACAGACAGACAGACAGACAGACAGACAGACAGACAGACAGACAGACAGACAGACAGACAGACAGACAGACAGACAGACAGACAGACAGACAGACAGACAGACAGACAGACAGACAGACAGACAGACAGACAGACAGACAGACAGACAGACAGACAGACAGACAGACAGACAGACAGACAGACAGACAGACAGACAGACAGACAGACAGACAGACAGACAGACAGACAGACAGACAGACAGACAGACAGACAGACAGACAGACAGACAGACAGACAGACAGACAGACAGACAGACAGACAGACAGACAGACAGACAGACAGACAGACAGACAGACAGACAGACAGACAGACAGACAGACAGACAGACAGACAGACAGACAGACAGACAGACAGACAGACAGACAGACAGACAGACAGACAGACAGACAGACAGACAGACAGACAGACAGACAGACAGACAGACAGACAGACAGACAGACAGACAGACAGACAGACAGACAGACAGACAGACAGACAGACAGACAGACAGACAGACAGACAGACAGACAGACAGACAGACAGACAGACAGACAGACAGACAGACAGACAGACAGACAGACAGACAGACAGACAGACAGACAGACAGACAGACAGACAGACAGACAGACAGACAGACAGACAGACAGACAGACAGACAGACAGACAGACAGACAGACAGACAGACAGACAGACAGACAGACAGACAGACAGACAGACAGACAGACAGACAGACAGACAGACAGACAGACAGACAGACAGACAGACAGACAGACAGACAGACAGACAGACAGACAGACAGACAGACAGACAGACAGACAGACAGACAGACAGACAGACAGACAGACAGACAGACAGACAGACAGACAGACAGACAGACAGACAGACAGACAGACAGACAGACAGACAGACAGACAGACAGACAGACAGACAGACAGACAGACAGACAGACAGACAGACAGACAGACAGACAGACAGACAGACAGACAGACAGACAGACAGACAGACAGACAGACAGACAGACAGACAGACAGACAGACAGACAGACAGACAGACAGACAGACAGACAGACAGACAGACAGACAGACAGACAGACAGACAGACAGACAGACAGACAGACAGACAGACAGACAGACAGACAGACAGACAGACAGACAGACAGACAGACAGACAGACAGACAGACAGACAGACAGACAGACAGACAGACAGACAGACAGACAGACAGACAGACAGACAGACAGACAGACAGACAGACAGACAGACAGACAGACAGACAGACAGACAGACAGACAGACAGACAGACAGACAGACAGACAGACAGACAGACAGACAGACAGACAGACAGACAGACAGACAGACAGACAGACAGACAGACAGACAGACAGACAGACAGACAGACAGACAGACAGACAGACAGACAGACAGACAGACAGACAGACAGACAGACAGACAGACAGACAGACAGACAGACAGACAGACAGACAGACAGACAGACAGACAGACAGACAGACAGACAGACAGACAGACAGACAGACAGACAGACAGACAGACAGACAGACAGACAGACAGACAGACAGACAGACAGACAGACAGACAGACAGACAGACAGACAGACAGACAGACAGACAGACAGACAGACAGACAGACAGACAGACAGACAGACAGACAGACAGACAGACAGACAGACAGACAGACAGACAGACAGACAGACAGACAGACAGACAGACAGACAGACAGACAGACAGACAGACAGACAGACAGACAGACAGACAGACAGACAGACAGACAGACAGACAGACAGACAGACAGACAGACAGACAGACAGACAGACAGACAGACAGACAGACAGACAGACAGACAGACAGACAGACAGACAGACAGACAGACAGACAGACAGACAGACAGACAGACAGACAGACAGACAGACAGACAGACAGACAGACAGACAGACAGACAGACAGACAGACAGACAGACAGACAGACAGACAGACAGACAGACAGACAGACAGACAGACAGACAGACAGACAGACAGACAGACAGACAGACAGACAGACAGACAGACAGACAGACAGACAGACAGACAGACAGACAGACAGACAGACAGACAGACAGACAGACAGACAGACAGACAGACAGACAGACAGACAGACAGACAGACAGACAGACAGACAGACAGACAGACAGACAGACAGACAGACAGACAGACAGACAGACAGACAGACAGACAGACAGACAGACAGACAGACAGACAGACAGACAGACAGACAGACAGACAGACAGACAGACAGACAGACAGACAGACAGACAGACAGACAGACAGACAGACAGACAGACAGACAGACAGACAGACAGACAGACAGACAGACAGACAGACAGACAGACAGACAGACAGACAGACAGACAGACAGACAGACAGACAGACAGACAGACAGACAGACAGACAGACAGACAGACAGACAGACAGACAGACAGACAGACAGACAGACAGACAGACAGACAGACAGACAGACAGACAGACAGACAGACAGACAGACAGACAGACAGACAGACAGACAGACAGACAGACAGACAGACAGACAGACAGACAGACAGACAGACAGACAGACAGACAGACAGACAGACAGACAGACAGACAGACAGACAGACAGACAGACAGACAGACAGACAGACAGACAGACAGACAGACAGACAGACAGACAGACAGACAGACAGACAGACAGACAGACAGACAGACAGACAGACAGACAGACAGACAGACAGACAGACAGACAGACAGACAGACAGACAGACAGACAGACAGACAGACAGACAGACAGACAGACAGACAGACAGACAGACAGACAGACAGACAGACAGACAGACAGACAGACAGACAGACAGACAGACAGACAGACAGACAGACAGACAGACAGACAGACAGACAGACAGACAGACAGACAGACAGACAGACAGACAGACAGACAGACAGACAGACAGACAGACAGACAGACAGACAGACAGACAGACAGACAGACAGACAGACAGACAGACAGACAGACAGACAGACAGACAGACAGACAGACAGACAGACAGACAGACAGACAGACAGACAGACAGACAGACAGACAGACAGACAGACAGACAGACAGACAGACAGACAGACAGACAGACAGACAGACAGACAGACAGACAGACAGACAGACAGACAGACAGACAGACAGACAGACAGACAGACAGACAGACAGACAGACAGACAGACAGACAGACAGACAGACAGACAGACAGACAGACAGACAGACAGACAGACAGACAGACAGACAGACAGACAGACAGACAGACAGACAGACAGACAGACAGACAGACAGACAGACAGACAGACAGACAGACAGACAGACAGACAGACAGACAGACAGACAGACAGACAGACAGACAGACAGACAGACAGACAGACAGACAGACAGACAGACAGACAGACAGACAGACAGACAGACAGACAGACAGACAGACAGACAGACAGACAGACAGACAGACAGACAGACAGACAGACAGACAGACAGACAGACAGACAGACAGACAGACAGACAGACAGACAGACAGACAGACAGACAGACAGACAGACAGACAGACAGACAGACAGACAGACAGACAGACAGACAGACAGACAGACAGACAGACAGACAGACAGACAGACAGACAGACAGACAGACAGACAGACAGACAGACAGACAGACAGACAGACAGACAGACAGACAGACAGACAGACAGACAGACAGACAGACAGACAGACAGACAGACAGACAGACAGACAGACAGACAGACAGACAGACAGACAGACAGACAGACAGACAGACAGACAGACAGACAGACAGACAGACAGACAGACAGACAGACAGACAGACAGACAGACAGACAGACAGACAGACAGACAGACAGACAGACAGACAGACAGACAGACAGACAGACAGACAGACAGACAGACAGACAGACAGACAGACAGACAGACAGACAGACAGACAGACAGACAGACAGACAGACAGACAGACAGACAGACAGACAGACAGACAGACAGACAGACAGACAGACAGACAGACAGACAGACAGACAGACAGACAGACAGACAGACAGACAGACAGACAGACAGACAGACAGACAGACAGACAGACAGACAGACAGACAGACAGACAGACAGACAGACAGACAGACAGACAGACAGACAGACAGACAGACAGACAGACAGACAGACAGACAGACAGACAGACAGACAGACAGACAGACAGACAGACAGACAGACAGACAGACAGACAGACAGACAGACAGACAGACAGACAGACAGACAGACAGACAGACAGACAGACAGACAGACAGACAGACAGACAGACAGACAGACAGACAGACAGACAGACAGACAGACAGACAGACAGACAGACAGACAGACAGACAGACAGACAGACAGACAGACAGACAGACAGACAGACAGACAGACAGACAGACAGACAGACAGACAGACAGACAGACAGACAGACAGACAGACAGACAGACAGACAGACAGACAGACAGACAGACAGACAGACAGACAGACAGACAGACAGACAGACAGACAGACAGACAGACAGACAGACAGACAGACAGACAGACAGACAGACAGACAGACAGACAGACAGACAGACAGACAGACAGACAGACAGACAGACAGACAGACAGACAGACAGACAGACAGACAGACAGACAGACAGACAGACAGACAGACAGACAGACAGACAGACAGACAGACAGACAGACAGACAGACAGACAGACAGACAGACAGACAGACAGACAGACAGACAGACAGACAGACAGACAGACAGACAGACAGACAGACAGACAGACAGACAGACAGACAGACAGACAGACAGACAGACAGACAGACAGACAGACAGACAGACAGACAGACAGACAGACAGACAGACAGACAGACAGACAGACAGACAGACAGACAGACAGACAGACAGACAGACAGACAGACAGACAGACAGACAGACAGACAGACAGACAGACAGACAGACAGACAGACAGACAGACAGACAGACAGACAGACAGACAGACAGACAGACAGACAGACAGACAGACAGACAGACAGACAGACAGACAGACAGACAGACAGACAGACAGACAGACAGACAGACAGACAGACAGACAGACAGACAGACAGACAGACAGACAGACAGACAGACAGACAGACAGACAGACAGACAGACAGACAGACAGACAGACAGACAGACAGACAGACAGACAGACAGACAGACAGACAGACAGACAGACAGACAGACAGACAGACAGACAGACAGACAGACAGACAGACAGACAGACAGACAGACAGACAGACAGACAGACAGACAGACAGACAGACAGACAGACAGACAGACAGACAGACAGACAGACAGACAGACAGACAGACAGACAGACAGACAGACAGACAGACAGACAGACAGACAGACAGACAGACAGACAGACAGACAGACAGACAGACAGACAGACAGACAGACAGACAGACAGACAGACAGACAGACAGACAGACAGACAGACAGACAGACAGACAGACAGACAGACAGACAGACAGACAGACAGACAGACAGACAGACAGACAGACAGACAGACAGACAGACAGACAGACAGACAGACAGACAGACAGACAGACAGACAGACAGACAGACAGACAGACAGACAGACAGACAGACAGACAGACAGACAGACAGACAGACAGACAGACAGACAGACAGACAGACAGACAGACAGACAGACAGACAGACAGACAGACAGACAGACAGACAGACAGACAGACAGACAGACAGACAGACAGACAGACAGACAGACAGACAGACAGACAGACAGACAGACAGACAGACAGACAGACAGACAGACAGACAGACAGACAGACAGACAGACAGACAGACAGACAGACAGACAGACAGACAGACAGACAGACAGACAGACAGACAGACAGACAGACAGACAGACAGACAGACAGACAGACAGACAGACAGACAGACAGACAGACAGACAGACAGACAGACAGACAGACAGACAGACAGACAGACAGACAGACAGACAGACAGACAGACAGACAGACAGACAGACAGACAGACAGACAGACAGACAGACAGACAGACAGACAGACAGACAGACAGACAGACAGACAGACAGACAGACAGACAGACAGACAGACAGACAGACAGACAGACAGACAGACAGACAGACAGACAGACAGACAGACAGACAGACAGACAGACAGACAGACAGACAGACAGACAGACAGACAGACAGACAGACAGACAGACAGACAGACAGACAGACAGACAGACAGACAGACAGACAGACAGACAGACAGACAGACAGACAGACAGACAGACAGACAGACAGACAGACAGACAGACAGACAGACAGACAGACAGACAGACAGACAGACAGACAGACAGACAGACAGACAGACAGACAGACAGACAGACAGACAGACAGACAGACAGACAGACAGACAGACAGACAGACAGACAGACAGACAGACAGACAGACAGACAGACAGACAGACAGACAGACAGACAGACAGACAGACAGACAGACAGACAGACAGACAGACAGACAGACAGACAGACAGACAGACAGACAGACAGACAGACAGA